>CAUYRH010011461.1:0-40038 GCA_963574655.1 Perodicticus potto | reverse complement strand
ACAGCAACCTCCAATTCCTGGGCTCAAGCGAGTCTCCTGCCTCCGCCTCCCAAGTAGCTGGGACTACAGGTGCCCGCCACAACACCTGGCTATTTTTTGGTTGCAGCCGTCATTGTTGTTTGGCGGGCCCGGGCTGGATTCGAACCCGCCAGCTCAGGTGTATGTGGCTGGCGCCTTAGCCCGTTGAGCCACAGGCGCCGAGCCAGCAGTTCGACTTTCTACTCGGAGAGGGAGAATTGATGCAGGACATTTGGCGCCCTAGCCAGCTCAGTGGAGCTGGCGGACCTGCCGCCTCCTCCTTGGCGGTGTTGGTGCTGCGGCAGCCAGCTGAAGAGTGGGCTGGATGACAGGCGAGGAGGGGGACCTACAACCCCCACCAGAGGCTCCAATAGCCAAAAAGGCTGGACAACTGCTGAGGAGACACCTGTGCCTTAACGTCTCCTTCACTTTACACTTAGGACTAAATGTGGAACCCCCATTTCCTATGCCTAGGTCAATTTCTTGTGAATTTCCTAGGCCTCAATTACATGAATGGACAGTATCCATTCATTGATACACTCATTCACCTTGCCCCTGGCGGAAGGGACTGTATTCATTCGTTTCCTGGCCAAGGAACCCATGCACCTATTTATACCCTGAGACTAAAGGCCTAAAGGAAAACACGGGGAAAGACCGGGAGAGAAACGGAGAGAGCTTCTCTCTCCCCACTTGAATTCTCTCCCTCTACCAGGAGCTTTAGTGTTTTCTGTAAATAAATTCTGTCTTACCACTGGGTGGTGGTGGTGGTGGGGTAATAATGTAATGAAGAATAATAAAATACATGTATTTAAAAAAAATTAAAAGGAGGTTTTGTTGTTTAAATTTTCAATCAGATCTAATGTCTATTTAATCCTCTTTCCAACAGCTCCAATAGTTTAAACATCTCCCATAATTCTCACTGAGAGACCCTGGCACATCTGATGTTTATTAGCAAGTCTTTTGTGTGTGTGTGTGTTGCAAAACATGGCGGGGGCCGGGTTTGAACCTGCCACTCTTGGTATATGGGGCCAGTGCCCTACCTACTGAGCCACAGGCGCTGCCCTATTAGCAAGTCTTATATTGAGGCCAAACGTGTTATCTTGGAGCTTCCACCGCTAGTTCTTCTTCTGCCCTCAGGTTAAATCGAATAGGTTTAATCCCTCTTCCACTGTCTGCCTGGCTCAGGCGCTAGAGCAGAGTTCTTGGAGTTGGCCTGTTTTCCTCTCTTTCTGTCCTACTCCACCTCCTCAAAGAGTATCCCAGTTAGGCCATCAAATATGAAAAGTCCTATTTTGAATTGAAAATTTAGTTTATTATATCTTAAACAAGAAGCAGCACAGTTAATCAAAGCATGCACCTAAACTATCGACACAGTTCTTCATCTTAACAGTAGCTTGTGTATGCCGGCAGTAAAAAAGCCTGGAGGGTGAGGGGTAAAATCGAGAAAGGACTTTTCCACAGCTTGTTGAGAATATTTTTCCTTGCAAGACGTGGTCCAAAGCCTGGATGAAGTGGTAGTCAGTTGGTGCAAGGTTGGTGAATGCGTTAGATGACAGAGAGTTTCTAAGTCCAGCTTCCAAGTCCAAACTGCCCAAGTCCAGTTTGAGCAGCATTTTTTGTGTGACAACATTGTCTTGGAAGAGGATGGGCCTGTCTCTATTGACCAATATCAGCTGCATAATTACAAGCATCCTCATCTTTTTGTCCAATTGGTTGTCATAGACATCTGCTGCAATTGATTGACCAGGTTTCATAAAGTGTGGAGGATAATACCAGCACTGGACCACCAGACAGACACCATTAGCTTTACTTTGGATGAATGTTTTGTTTGGGGCTGTGTTTTAGGACTTCATCTTTATTCAACCATTGTGCCAAATGCTTGCAATTGTCAAAGAGATTCAGTTTTGCATCGTGTGTAACAACAATACAGTATAGAAATGGTTCAACTTTATGTCATGACAGCAAAGAAAGGCAAAACTGGAGATGATTTCTCTTCTGATGCTTGTTCAAGGTGTGGGAAACCCATCAATCCAGCTTCCTTACCTTGCCGATTTGTTTCAAATGGTCCAATATGGTTGGAATAGTAACATCAAACCTTTTTGCTAATTCACACATAGGTTGAAAGCTTCTACATAGCTTTTACCTCATCATTATCCACCTTGGTCTCAGGTCACTCATGTTGCTCATTTTCAAGATTAAAGTCACCAGCATAGGATTTCTCAAACCTGTGATGTACTGTGCATCCATTGGAGACCTCCTTCCCAAACGCTTCATTGGTATTTCCAACTATTTGTGTTGCATTGGTTCTACAATAGAATTCATATTCAAAAAAATCATGAGTTTTTGACTCATCCATGATTGCAAAAAAATTACTGTAAAAAAATTTGTAAGATAATGACAACCCAAAAGGTGAATTTGAAAGAATGAAGATATACCTTCACAATAAAAATAAAACAGGAAGTGTTCAGGTGAAATGTCAAAGATGTCAGCTGTCAAACATAGTACTTAAGGAAGTGAGACATTTCATACTTAATAACCTAAATAATGGCATTAGTAGCCACAATGAACAGAACTCTCCACGTGCCTGGTACCAAAGCACACATTTGGTAGATTTTAGACCCAAATACTAGTTTGTCTGACTCTGGGCTCTGTGTTATTACCCTGGATATTATGAATTTAACCTCCCATTCAATGTGAGGCAGCCTCAAAGTACTATCTTCTTAGAATATTGATAAAAAGATGGTATAGGAAAAAATTGATAAGTACCAATGGAGTATTATCTAGAACCTGAAATGCTGAATCAAGAAGTCTTCAGGTGGCTTGGTGCCTGTAGCACAGTGGTTATAGCGCCAGCCACATGCACTGAAGCTGGCAGGTTCAAGCCCAGCCCCGGCCAGCTAAACAATAATGACAATTGCAACAAGAAAATAGCCAGGCATTGTGGTGGGTGCCTGTAGTCCCAGCTGCTTGGGAGGCTGAGGTAAGAGAATTGCTTATAAGCCCAAGAATTTGAGGTTGCTGTGAACTGTGATGCCACAGCAATTTACTGAGGGCAACACAGTAAGACTCTGTCTCAAAAAAAAAAAAGAAGAAGAAGTCTTCAAGAAGTCTTCACATGTCATTCAGAGGCCTTGCCCCTGGTGGGTGAATGTGGTGGCTGTGCTCCTTTCAGGAGGCATCTCTTAGGTACAGGGCAGAACTATGGCCACTGTGACCCATGACAGCAGGGAGGGAGGTGTCCTTGGATGTGCTAAATGTTCCCTGGATGTCACTGGTGTCTGCAGTGACACTCCCCCCCAACACACACGCAGCTGGTATTTGCCCTATTAGAAGTTCATAGATGAGGTATGGAATGGGGGTCATTGGCGCCTCATTACAGTCCAGAGAGGTGGTGACATCTGGTTGGCTAGATGCTCTGGCTGTAAGGCAGGTTGGTGAGCTATTTCATAAGTTTCTGCCTCCTTAGTAGGGATGGGCTTGTCTCATCAAGATTCATAAGGTGGGGAATTCCTCCAACATAGGAAGAAATATTAAAGCTACAAACTGACATGTGCCCACACCCACCAAAGTCATGCTGTTCCCCATCCTTCTTTATTTAATAAATCAACGAACACTTGTGGATTCTGCAGTCCCAGTAAGGCACAGTGAATGGAGATGACTATCACATTTAGTCCAAATCTCAGATCTCCTAAGAGCTCAGGGTTTTCAGTTTCTGTGTGCACCAAGCCTCGATAGGGCTCTTTATTTATAGGACCATGGTAAAAGTGGAGGGTGGAAAGGGTTTAGAGCGACTAGCCCTCTGCTCTCAGATTTACAATGCACAGCTAAAATCCCCAAATTTCATCCAACTGCAAAGACTTCCACAGGGCTGTCAAGTGGTGTGTCTAAAACATGTAAAATTATATCATCTCCACAGTTCAGAAATCTTGGATCAGTCCCCATGACTAAGAGAATAAACTATTCGCTATTCCTTCATTCATTGACTCACAGTTTATTGGTGCCTATTTTGTGCCAGAGATCTAAAGATGTCAGTGGATCCCACCCTGAGGAGCTCAGGGTCTACTCAAGGAGATGGTTGTGAAGCCAGTGGTGACTGTCGAGATGGGAGCACATGCAGCAGGGTTTATACCGTCCCTCTTACTACAATACCCTTCCTCATCACAACACTCTCCGCCCTTATACCTATATTCTGCTAAGTCCTGAGCTTCCTTCAAATCTAATGTAGATGCCTTCCTAGGAGACCTCGGATGTTTCTCTGTGTGTTTCAAATGCTGGAATTCCTGGCGAGTTGTATGGGGAAGGGCTAGGTAGGGACCCTGACATTTTTACTATTTAGTGTGTAGCCTGCAACACACTGCAGCGCACACTCTTCAGCGTCTAATAGGATGACCCCTTTGATTTCTCCTTAAAAGAATCAACACCTGTTCAGGAGTGACGTTAAGGAAGAGTAAAACACAATGTTATTTTTTTAGCACCTGAATGTGATAGATCGCCCCACAAAGTCACATCTACGTACCTCCCACCCCCTGCACCTGGTGAGCACTCAGTGACCACCTGTGGGCTTGTCCGGAGGCTCACCTCCTGTCCCAGTCAACCCAGACAGAACTCCCAAGCTGGGGGCTCCCTAAGCCAGCTTGGGGTTTAGGAAGAGCTCAGCTGCTTGGGTGACACCCCACCGCCATCAGCTACGAGTGAGGAATCTGTAAAATGGTTTTCTGCCTGATGGAACTTGCTGCCTCCCAGATTGGCCAGCAAGCTTTGGTTTCTGCCAAGTCCACGGTGGGCTTCCCTGCTTTGATGTGGTTTCACAAGGAAAACATCCACGAATGAGCAACAACCAGCAAAGTTGCTTTTCTCTCTTAGTCCACCTTGAATTTTTAAAAAGCACACCCGGGTGAGGGGCACACGTACAACTTTGACTCAAACTGTACAAAAGCAATTCATGTAACCAAAGCACTTGTATCCCCATAATATCTTGAAATTTGAAAAATTAATTAAAAAATAAAAAGCAATGCTAATTAGCCTCGTGGAGTTGTCTGGAGCTGGGAGGCTACAGCTTCTCTAGAGGAGGGAATATATACAGGCTTCAAGGTCCAAATATCAAAATAAATTTGGATTAATTTAGGATTTCTAAACAGTTACTGAAACAGTTAAATCATTGTTGGAAAAGGGAAAGGCGGAGAATTTGGAATTAGAATACATGGGTCCTGAATCATTTATGCTCTACCTCTTAATGAAGTTGTATGAATTTTTATATCTGAGCCACAGTTTTCTCATCTACAAAATGGGGATGTTGATCAGAGTACTGCCTCATACTTATAGTCTCCAATGAAATGATACCTGTGACAGCCCTTATATGATCTGTAAAGCACTATTCATGTTAGGAATTAATGAGGAAGAAATGCCTATCCAAAAATAAAGACCAAAGAATTATCCATTGATATTAGAGGCAAAACACATTGCTTAGTTTTGAAAAAGACTTTAAATTGAATCAGATATACTTTATATCACAGTGGCAATAATAATATTGTCTATAAATAGGTTTAATATTAACAATTTTTAAATTATTTTTGATTGTGCAGAACATCTCCTTAACTTTTTATCTTGCAACAGGAAGTTGAAAAAAAAATGTACGGGGTAGTCCCATGTACCCTTCACCCAGCCTCCCCCAATATTAATAATGTCTTGCAGAGCTGTAGTACAACATCAAACCCAGGAAACTGACTTTGGTACAATCCACAGAACTTGTTCAGATTTCGTTAGTTTTACAAGTACTCATTTGTGTATGTATATATATAGTTCTGTGTGATTTTTATCACATGGGCAGTTTTGTGTAACCACCTCCACCATCAAGATACAGAACTGGGCTCCTTCATACTATCTCTTTTTTTGTTTTTTGTCTTTTATTTATTTATTTTTTGAGACAGAGTCTCAAGCTGTCAACCTGGATAGAGTGCCGTGGCACCACAGCTCATAGCAACCTCCAATTTCTGGGCTCAAGCGAGTCTCTTGCCTCCACCTCCCAAGTACCTGGGACTACAAGTGCCCGCCACAATGCCCAGCCATTTTTTTTTTTTTTTTTTGGTTGCAGCTGTCATTGTTGTTTGGTGGGCCTCGGCTGGATTCGAACCTGCCAGCTCAGGTGTACGTGGCTGGCGCCTTAGCCTGTTGAGCCACAGGCGCTGAGCCAGTCTTTTATTTTCTTTGTTTTCGTTTTTCTTTCTTTCTTTTTTTTTTAACAAGTGAACAGTTCATTAAGAATTAAACAAAGGTATGGTGTGATACAGTATAAGCAAGACACTCAAGATATGTATACACATATGTATATGTGTACTATTCACACAAAAACTTAAATTTCATACTATCTCTTTATAGATTCACTACCTATACCCCAACCCCAATCTCCAAGCCCTAGCAACCTAATCTGTTTTTTATCACTATTGTTTTGATTGTTCAAGAACGTTACATAAGGCAGCGCCTGTGGCTCAGTGGGTAGGGCACTGGCCTCATATTCTGAGGTAGCGGGTTCAAACCTGGCCCCAGCCAAACTGCAACACAAAAATAGCCAGACGTTGTGGTGGGCGCCTGTAATCCCAGCTACTTAGGAGGCTGAGGCAAGAGAATCACCTAAGCCCAGGAGTTGGAGGTTGCTGTGAACTGTGACACCACAGAGGGTGACATAGTGAGACTCTGTCTCAAAAACAAACAAACAAACAAACAAAAACAAAAAACTGAGATCTGAATGATTAGGAATCAATGCTCAGGTAATCCTAGCACTCTGGGAGGCTGAGGCAGGAGGATCCCTTGAGTTTAGGAGTTCAAGATTAGCCTGAGGTAGGTTCAGCGCCTGTGGCTCAACAGGCTAAGGCACCAGCCACGTACACCTAAGCTGGCGGGTTCGTATCCAGCCCGAGCCTGCCAAACAACAATGGCGGCTGCAACCTAAAAATGGCCAGGCGTTGTGGCGGGCACCTGTAGTCCCAGGTACTTGGGAGGCGGAGGCAGGAGACTCGCTTGAGCCCAGGAATTGGGGGTTGCTGTGAGCTGTGATGTCACGACACTCTATCCAGGGTGACAGCTTGAGGCTCTGTCTCAAAAAAAAAAAAAAAAAAAGATTAGCCTGAGGAAGAGTGAGATCCTGTCTCTACCAAAAATAGAAAAATTAGCCAGGCGTCGTGGCTTATGCCTGTAGTCCCAGCTACTTGTGAGGCTGAGACAGAAGAATTGCTCAAACCCAGGTTGAGCTCGTTGTGAGCTAGGCTGAGGCCAAGGCACTCTAGTCTGGGTGATAAAGCAAGACTCTTAAAAAAATAAAATTAATCCTTCAAAATGCCCCATTAAAGAGCTTTCCAGGCAGTGAGAACAGCAAGGACAAACACCCTGAGGAGCACATGAGCCTGCTTGGTGGAGAAGGCTAGGAGGCCAGGGAGGCCGTAGCCAGTGTGAGGGCAGGGGTCAGGGTGGAAGAAGCCAGTAGGGCCAGCTCAGACAGGGTTGTCTCTACAGGGAGGAATTTGGAATTTATCCTAAGGATATCAGGCAAGGGGAGGCATGGTGCCATGAATGTTTTTAAAAGATCACTCTAGACTCTGGAGCCTAGAGACAACCCTCTATTTTAAGCCCCTGGGTATAATTTCATTAAGTATAATAACCAGTGATTTATTATTTATAAAGCTTTCCGGGATGTCCAACCTGCCCCATTGGGCTGTATGCATATTAAGTGAGGACTTTTTGCTTATCTGTTGTGGATATCACGAAATTACGCATGGACCTTTTTGTTTTGTTTTATTTTCATTAGTGTTTGTGTATTTAATGTGTGGCCCAAGACAACTCTTCTAATGTGGTGGGGCAGAGAACCCAAAAGGCTGGAAAACCTTAAAAGGAATGGGCACAGCTTTCTGTTGTCACTAGCCGTATGGGACTACCTCCTAATCAGATGGAAGTCCCTGGAGGAAAGACCAGGTCAAACTCATTTTTTGGAGCTTCAATGCAGGGAGCTCAGCAAGCATTGATTCATAAGAAGAATCTGCGAAAGAGTTTTCTCTATAGATCCCCTCCTTGCATTTCACTTGGACTTGAGAACCTGCTGCCTTCCTCCCCCCTTCACAGCACACAGAGTCCTCAGCCTTCTTCCCCAGTCCATGGCCAGGTGAGAGGTGAAGGGCCTGAGCAGACAGAAGAGAGGGGACACCCTTTACCAGGCCTCAAGGAGCTCCAGGTCTGCTGGAGGGATTAAAATCGGGGTCTGGGGATGCACACGCATGTGCACACACGCATTCACACCCGGAGAGAGTGAGAGTGAGCGTGAGAACAAGAAAAGCCAGTGGGGGCTAACATGACAGATGGGAAGATGGTGGAGTGGGAGTGGGATGCTGGGTGTCCAGTCTCCTTCTTGGTAGTGGGGAGCAGTCGCCTCATGCCTCTGGAGCGCTTCATGTGTGGCTTGTGTAGCCTGGTCAAAGGGCAGGCTCTAGTTCTAGGACAAGTCAGTGCAGGACAAATAGGCCTTGCTTTATGCCTGAGCTGCCACGGTGAAAACCAAAAGGAAATCTGAGGCTGGGAAAATGCAGGGAATTATCTTCCCCCTTCAAAACAGAGTTGCAGAGTATTTAAGCTGAACAATCCCAATCAGCAGAAGCTGTTCATATGCAGAGATGCTACCCCAAGGCCTCGGCATCTGCTTCTTTTCCTAACTTTCCTAATTTACTAGGTTTTTTTTTTTGCAGTTTTTGGTCAGGGCCGGGTTCTAACCCACCACCTCCAGTATATGGGGCTGGCGCCCTACTCATTGAGCCGCCCCCCAACTTACTAGTTAAGAAAGTTACTAGTTAACTAATTTACTAAGAAAACTTGATACAAAAAATTTAATTTCCTAACTGATAAATTACGGTGGGGGGTGACAAATGATGGCTCACAAGCCAAATCTAGCCAACCACCTGTTTTTGTATGGCCTGCAATCTAAAAATGGTTTCTACGTTTTTTAAATGATTGGGGGTGGGGGGTAAAAAAGAAAAGAATAATATTTTGTGATGTGAAAATTTTACACTATTCAAATTTCAGTACCCCAAACCTCTTTGTGGAGATCAAATGAAATCAAGAATGCCAAGAGCGCTTTGAAGAGAATGAAGTGCTACTCGGAGGGGTGGTATTATTATCCCTTAGGTATTTAATCATGGGTGGGGGTATGAAATTCCCTATATGAATTTAATTAACTTTCATTTTTAAACTATGCCAGAACATTCTAAGGGTAAGATGGGGGCAGTTGTGGGTGCCAGAGCCCTGGGTTCAAAATAAACATGAGGCTTTGCTGGCACAGACCCCAGTGCTTCTTGCTAACACACAGAGCGCTGTTGGCCTGGACTTACCACGTGGCCTCCGAGGCCACAGGGAGACCAAAGACACTAGGTCCCAGAGAGGCCGGTTCTGACTTGCTCTACAGAAGAGTTTCTAATGATCGGCACCATCCAACCTGCAAGAGTGTACCCTAAGAAAGGATTTCCCCGTTGCTGGAAGCAGTCAAGGAGAGGCAGGCAACTCCCATGGGAATAACACGGAGAGCTTCCTCACCGGACATCGCGCCACTGCAAGAGCGTGAATCAACTCTTTTCTCCTCTGAATGAAAGTCATTCTCAGTCTAAATGTGGGCTTAGGGATCTGGCTGCACCTGTGCCACCGTCCCCTATCTTTTCATCACTTGGAGCCCCTTGGTTGTTTATCCACTATTCTGTGGAATCTATTCCTCAAAGATTTTGCCATTCAAATAAGCCACGTATATTATGAAACAACGAAGCTCCACTCATTGTATTCATCAAATCAGAGCCACTCAGAGCATTCTCCCCAGAAAATTACCAGGGTTGCCACCTCAGCTTGTATGGATAAAGCCTCAAATGACGATACAGCTTCCAGTGACGCAACTTACTTCAGAGAAGTAAACTGACTTGTCAGAGGACACACAGCCGGAACGTTGCTGGAATCCAGGCCACCTGAACCCACGCCCTCCTTCCTGAAGCAGAGACCGCTCCTGAGGGCTCTCGGAGTAACCTTCCTACAACTCTGGCTTCATAGGGCCCCCTTGGAAACTCCAAGTAAAGAGCACTGAATTTATAGTTCAAAGGAAAGGGTTCAATCCCAACTCCACTGCTTTCTAGTTGTGCAAACTTCTGGAAAATAAGAAAACTGACACCATGTTCTCAGAGCAGCTCTGAGGAGCAAATGAGACCACAGATGTGCAGGCACTGGTAACCGGACACATTCTGTTATTAGTTAAAGGGAAGGTTTTCATTCTGTGATTGACTATGAAAGGAAATAGCACGTGTGGGGGTAGCGACCAGTCCGCACACGGAGCATTAGCCTGACTGCCTCTTCCCCCAGGCTTCCTGGAGCCCGAACTGCCAAACATGGGGCAGCCTCTGAGCAGAAGATCAGGTTCCCACCCTGGAGCCCCATCCATCCCGGAGGAAGTGATTAGTGACTTGATACTTCCTGCTGCCTCTTAGAGGAACCACAGGAGCAACACTGGCTGTAGGGGGAGAGTCAGGTGATCCAGGGCCAAGGGCGCTGTGATTCCTCAATTTGGAAACTCACACCTTAATGTCCCTGCAACATTATGACAGATGCGTGCATCTGGTATGGCCATTCATTCACGTCCCTGGCATGAATCTATTTTCATCAGAGCCCAGACAGCCCGCACAGCCTCCTCCACCCTGCCCCAGGAGCCTCTCATAATTGAGTGAATCCAAGCCCTTTCTCTTTACAGGAGACTGAAGCTCAGAGAAGGCAAATGACAAGTCCAGAATCACAGAGCCAGAGTAGGAATGAGCCTTGGAACCCCGTGCCCTCTCTAGATTGCCTGAGAGTGCCTTACTCATGATGAGCAGAGCAAGGACTTGGGGGCACTGCCCCGTCCGAGGTTCTTGAGGAAACAGTCTCAGGCAGTTAGAGAGGTGGCCCGAGTCAGTCTTATTTTTTTTAATTAAATCATAGCTGTGTACATTAATGCAATCATAGGGTACACCGTGCTGGTTTTATATACAATTTGAAATAGTTTCATAGAACTGGTTAACCTAAGTTAGTCTTCCAAGTCTCTCCAGTGTCACCTTGGCAGTAACAGCCACCACCTGTTGCAGGAATTTGCAGTGCGCCGGGTTCTCCTACTTTAACGCTGCTCTCCGCCCTCAGAGGTGGGGGCACAGGGTCACCTTATTTTACCGACGAGGAGCATAAGGCTCAGAAGGTATATAACTTGGCCAAGGTCATACACCTCATCAGGATTTGAAGCCAGCGTGTTTCAGAAAACATGATCAGAAAAAAGGAGCAATGGTATACACCATCCGTGTGGTTGGTCTGGGGGTTTGGTGGGTGGGGTCTGTGAATGGAAGGGGCTGTACCACTCTGATATTGGGGTATGAATCTATGCTCAGCCCCAGCAACCCTGGAGCCCCCACATCCTCAGCCAGGGACAGTCCCTAGGCAGGGCCTAAAGAGCCATACTTTTATAAGCCAGTGGTTCTCAACCCCACATGCATCAGAATCATCTGGAGAGATTGTTGTTTTAGGAATTCCTGGGTCCCACCTGGGGTTTCTGACTCAGGAGGTCTAGGAGCGCCCAAGGATTTGCACTTCTTTCTTTTTTTTTTTTTTTTTGCTGTTTTTGGCCGGGGCTAGGTTTGAACCGGCTACTTCCGGCATATGGGGCCGGGGCCTACTCCTTTGAGCCACAGGCGCTACCCAGGATTTGCATTTCTTTCTTTCTTTTTTGTTTTTTTATGTCACCCTTGGTAGAGTGCCATGGTGTCACAGATCACAGCAAACTCAAACTCTTGGGCTTAAGTGATTCTCTTGCCTCAGCCTCCCAAGTAGCTGGGACTACAGGCGCCCACCACAATGCCCAGCTAATTTTTTTTGTTGCAGTTGTCATTGCTGTTTAGCAGGCCCTGGCTGGGTTTGAATCTGCCAGCCTCGGTGTATGTGGCCAGGGCCCTAACCACTGAGCTATGGGTGCCAAGACGGATCTGCATTTCTAAAAAGGCCTGGGTGACGCTAATACTTCAAATTGGACAACACTTTGAGAACCACTGCAGCACATCATGCTTCTCCCCACGACTCACACCCAAACTCCAATCTGGGCTTAGACAAGGGGATTTAAACAAGCTGTAGCCTCAGGGAGCGAGCGGAGAAAGAACTCGTAAATCATAAATTTGGGTTTTGATTTTCTTATTGGCTTTTTAGTCATCTAACCTCTCTGAGCCTCAGAGAGTTCTTTAGAAAATACAGATCTACTTCATAGAGTTGAAGCAAATCTACTTCATAGAGTTGCTGAAATTATAAACATAAACCCCCCTG
This sequence comes from Perodicticus potto, assembly GCA_963574655.1. Taxonomy (NCBI): domain Eukaryota; kingdom Metazoa; phylum Chordata; class Mammalia; order Primates; family Lorisidae; genus Perodicticus; species Perodicticus potto. Next base: position 27,678 of record CAUYRH010011461.1, on the reverse strand, counting down.
ATACATAGTACAGATTCAGTTAATAGCAGTTGCCCAAAGAGCAGAGCTCTTTGATTTTGGCTTTTCTACCAGCTTCTGGGCTCCAGGACCAGAATGCTCAAATCCTATGTTCTTTAACAATGGATCCTAAAAGCATCATCAGATCTGAGTGAAAGGGTCTGTGTTCCAAAGACTGCCCCAATCCCTAGTAGACGGCATAGCCAGGGAGAGCAGGAGGATGTGGCCGAGAAAGCCAGAAGTGCTGGCTTAGGTGAAGGAGGAGGGAAACCTCCTGTAGTTCAACACCTTAGTGACCCAGGGCAGCGCCCCTAATCCCTGACAGCTGTAGGCTCTGGGCTGTGTCACATGGAAGAAGCAGCTGGCTCCCGGGTCTGCAGCCGCTGCAGCAGGGTTGAGCTGCTTGGTGCACAGGTGCTGGGGGCTGCAGGTTTTGACCCTGCAGCTCACAGATGGGGCCTCCTGCGTCTGCTCAATGGATGGGGTCCATACCTGCCTCCATCTGCTCACCTCACCTCTGCCTCTGTTTCCTTTCTCCTGTGGGACGAGTCCCAATGACACACTGGCCCCCTTCTGCACAGATCGGGAGAGAGACGTGCCTGCATCCTCAGCCAGCGTGTGGGTGCCATCGTAACAAGGGTGCACTTGATTCCTACTTCACCCTTTAAAGCCAGCGTGTGCCCTTTAACATAGCTCAGAAGCTTCCATCAGAGAAGCTGGACCCTGGGGTTTGTCACATGGTTTGACCTTATGCCATTGGGGGCAGGGTGCTGGTTTAGCAGTCTCTGGAAGGCTTGTCTTATCTGTTGCTGGAGCTGCAAGTCCACAGGGCAGGCAGCTGGGGATGGAAAACGGGCATGAAATAGGAATCAAGTGCAGCCTGGATTCCACAGGCATGAGCTGGAATCCATGTCAGGCCCTGAGTTACTCTGCTCTGGCTGCCACAACAAAACACCAGAGGCCGGGTGGTGTAAGTCACAGAAATTGATTTTTCTCACAGTTCTGGAGGGTGGAAATCCAAGATACAGGTGTTGGCACGTGTTCGCTGAGGACTCTGTCCTTGGCTTGCATGTGGCACCATCTCACTGTGTCCTCACCTGGCCTTTTCTCTCTGCGCTGGAGCCTCCCTCTGTCTCCTTCTCTTCTTATGAGGACGCCAGCCCCGGTGGATTAGGGCCCACCCTTGTAGCCTCATTTAATTTTACCTGTTCGAAGGCCCCTCTAAACAGTCATGCTGGGAGTTAGGGCCTTAACATAAAAATTTAGCAGGGACACAGTTTGGTCCCCAACAGGTCCTCCTCGCCTCCCATGGTCACCATTAGCATGTCCTGCAGGAGCAGCTGGTGTCCTGCATTGCAGAGTTGGAGAAGCCCGAGGACAGCCAAGGGGAGGTGGGGCAGCTGCAGGTGTGGCTGCTGTCCCACACCCACAGGGCGAGTCAGCATGTGAGAGGCAACGCATGGGAGTTGCAATAACGCCTGGTGGGCCTGTGGCTCACACACCATACGGCTGCCATGTCACTTCCACCCTCCAAAACCCAGGCAAACATTCTTGCTGTCTACTCTAACCCAAAACACACAGGAAAGGGAATTGTTAACTCATCCCAAAGCCAGCGCAGTCCACCCTTGTTAGGATGGACCCACAAATGCCTCTTTACACCACATTTAGCAAACAGAGGCGATAGCAGAGTCACACTTTCATCTGACATGACATAACTCACTGACTTTTAACCGGTGTGCCATGAGAGCATTTTAGGTGTGTCTCGAGAATTTTTAAAGATGATTAATTAGGGGCAGCACCTGTGGCTCAATGGGTAGGGCGCCCGCCCCATATACCGAGGGTGGCAGGTTCAAACCTGGCCCTGGCCAGCTAAAGCAGCAATGACAACTGCAACAACAATAAAAAAGCTGGGCGTTGTGGCAGGCACCTGTAGTTCCAGCTAGTTGGGAGGCTGAGGAAAGACAATTGCTTAAGCCCAGGAGTTGGAGGTTGCTGTGAGCTGTGACAGCACGGCACTCTACCGAGGGCGACAAAGTGAGACTCTGTCTCAAAAGAAGAAAAAAAAAAAGATGATTAATTAAATTATTTTTGAAAAAAGTTCAAAGCACAGTAAGTATATTCTTACTTTTACTTTTTTTTTTTTTTTTGGTGATCAGCATAATTTAAGTGTGGCATTGTTCAAATGTGCTGTGAGATTAAAAAAAGGTTGAAAAACACTGATGTAACTATTCCATACAACCAATAACACACTAAGCTCTTTTCCCAAAGGAAGATACAGAATGCCTTTCTCTCCTACAGAAGATGTTCATTCTTATTCTAGCTGGACTTATGTTCCTCATTTGATTCCCCATAACTTAAATACTGACATGTAAGATTACTATTAACACATCACTAGGGGAATGGGAGAGGGTGAAAAAAATAAGCTAATATATACACAGACACATTCATATCAAATAAGAGGGCCAGCACCATGGCTCATTCCTATAATTCTAGCACTCTGGGAGGCCAAGGCTGGAGGATTGCTTGACCTCAGGAGTTTGAGACCAGCCTGAGCAAGAATGAGACCCTGTCTCTGCTAAAAATAGAAAAATAAGCTGGGGGTCCTTGTGGGTGCCTGTAGTCCCAGCTATTCAGGAGGTTGAGGCAGGAGAATCATTTGAACCCAGGAGTTTGAGGTGGCTGTGAGCTAGGCTGACACCATAGCACTCTAGCCTGGGCAACAGAGCAAGACGCTGTCTCAAAAAAAAAAAAAAAAAAGATGAAGAAATACCCACAAATATTGCAGTTTTTGTTTTTGCAAGTGGTCTTGTGGTGGGAGCTGATATTTATAATAATCTTCTTCTACTGCCCATCCCATTTTCGGTAGACTGACCTTTTCTTCCTGCAGGGCCTGAGCCCCAGGCTGTTAGCAGTCCTGCCTAAATTGGGCTGTGTGATTGAATTTCATCACAGCACACAGGAGTCCCAAGAGGCCTCCCAGGGAAGCCCCAAAGTTCCAGACATATTCCTTCTTACTTCCATTGCAGAGTTGCGACCTGATTTCCCCTTGAGAGTTGGGATGGATCACAGCACAGTGACCCCTTTGCCTGTGGATTCACTGGAGTGAGGAGCCAACATGACCAGGTGGCAATCTGAGCTTCCACTTAAATGGAACCCCTGCTGTGTCCCGGGTGGGACCAAGACCTGGGGAAAGCTGAGCCCTATTTGTGGCGGTGGAAGCAAAATGTCAGCTGTGGACCACCAGAGCTAATAGTGAGATGGCCCCTTCCCACGTCCATGCCTTGATTCCCCCAGCTGAGAATCTGGCTGTGGGAGAAAAGCAGCATAAATGGGTCACTGATCCAGAGCACACAGAACAGCCTGCAGGACATTGCCCCAGCTACTGGGCTTAAAAACCAACCCATCTTCTATCTTTCACTCGGGGTTATCTGGAAGTGCGATCTCGCTGTCTCTTTGTCTCTGTCTGTCTGCTTCTCTCTGGACAGACACCTTGTGTAGTCAGACTCTAGGTGAGCCTTCAGGTGTTCAGCAGCATCGACTCGTCCTTAAGCTCCACTTTCCAGCCTTGGTTCATCCACTCAGGTCTCAGCCTCTCTCTGCTGTCTTACAACAGACAAGGGATTCATTCTTAATTTTCCTTTCCTTTGTTTTAAATTATCTGTTATTTCCTTTTATAAACAAAAGTATAATCAAGGGCGGAGCCTGTGGCTCAGTGCGTAGGGCACCAGCCCCATACATCAGGGGTGGCCGGTTCGAACCCGGCTCCAGGTAGCTAATACAGCAGTGGCAACTGCAAACAAAAAATAGCCAGGCGTTGTGGCAGGTACCTGTAGTCCCAGCTACTCGGGAGGCTGAGGCAAGAGAATCTCTTAAAGAGTTGGAGGTTGCTGTGAACTATGATGCCACGGTACTTTCTAGGGCAACAGCATTTTTTGAGACTCTATCTTAAAAAAAAAAAGAACATAGTGTGTGCAAAAAGGTTTTGTAAATTTTAACTCTTTTATCAGTATGACCATCTATCATCATTGTTACATGCTTGCATTGGGTGGGACTGAAGTTTCTGCCTGGTGCTGTGTGTGTATGGGGAGGTTACAGGAGGGAGTCAAGCTGCTTGGCAGCCTCTGGTCCTCCTTGGTGAGGTGATGGACAAATTGTATGGGGCCAATGGTTCAAGCTCACCCGTGTTGCTAACAATGTGAGAAAAGGGGCAGGGGAGCATTTCGGGAACACCTACACTGTAACAGGCCCTTTCTGTAGTTTCTATCTCTTCCCATTACATTCCCCATCAGATCTTCCCTCTACAAAAAATCATTTTGTCGAGCACCTGCTCCAGGTATGGGTCAGTGCCAGTGTAAATAAATCACAGAAGCTGGCAAGAAAATGACAAGCAGCGCGGACACCAGCCCAGCTCCCACGTAGTGCACACTGTAACGAGAAAGACAGACGTGCACCAGAACGTGGCTGACCGTCTTTTACTCAGCTCTCAGCCCCCTCCCTGCCCTGCAGAGGCCTTTGTTCGCCACCCCTTGTAAGGGCACCTCAACCCTGTCCCTTTCCCTCCCCATCCTCCAGGAGCAGCCCTTCTTGTGCCCATGACATTCCTCTATAGCACTTGTAACTATCTGAAATTACCTTATTTATTTTTTAAATGTGTTTGGAGACTTTGTCTCTCTCAACCCACGGGAACCCAAGCTCCTTGAAGGTAGAGGTATCGTTTGTCCAGTTCAATGACATATCCTTTGGGCCTACAATGTTTAGTGGGCAGCAAAACTAATTTCTTAAATAAACGAATGGAGGAAGAAAGGCAGTCCTGCTCCCTCCCTGCACAGAGTCTCTGCTTTGTCCCCCATAAAGCACCCACTGCCCCAGGGGAAGGGACGGATAAACCAACTTCTCACACCAATACTTTGGGGAGAGCGTTGGCAGGGTGGGGGGGGCAAGCTACCTGGAGGAAGACATTCGTGGGCCCAGTTGTAAAGGAGATGTATCAGTCTCCCAGGGCTCCGTAACTGAGAACCACACACTGGGTAGCTTGAAAACAAGAGAAATTAATTTTCTCACAGTCCTGGAGACCAGAGGTCTAAGATCACAACGTTGGTGAGGCTTTGCTCCCCTGAGACTCTGGGTAGCACCCTTCTCTGTCTTTCCGGCTTTTGAGATGACTGTCAGTTCCCGTACCCCTTGCTTTGCAGCCGCATTGCTCGGATCTCTCTACTCGGACCCTGCAGGGTTATTACTGTGCATTTCTGTCTTCACACGGCGTTTTCCCCTTCTGATAAGGACACGGTCATATTGGATTAGGGCCCGCCCTCACGAACTCAACTTGATTAGCTCTGCAAAGACCCTATTTCCAAGTAACATCATATTTGTAGGTACTGGGGGTTAGGACTTCAGTGTATCTTTTTGGAGGATGAAATTCAACCCGTAACTGGAGGCAAGCTTGGCTACAAGAGGACGCAGAGAAGCAGTCCAGGCCCGGCAAGACCCAGGGAGAGCTGTTAGGAAGATATTGCAGAAACCCAGGTAAGAAGGAAGTTTCACGGTGAGGAAACTGAGTCATGGTGAAGTTACGTTACCCCGTCTGAGGTCCCACAAGCACAGGTGTGAGGCAAGACTTCTGATTGTCTTCTTGCCTGTCTTACATGGTCACTTCTCCAAAGCTGGGCCAGGTAACCCTGTTCGTGGAGTTAGCTAAGTGACTAGTTGACGAGGTGGAGGCAGAGCTAAAAGTTCTGGTCTTCTGCCTCCGCGTCCAACGTGACTTAGTTGCTGGCAAGTCTTATTTCTGCCCAATGGCAGCAGATTCTACCACTTTTGCTTTAATCCAGGTTACTTCTCCAGGCCTGGTCCAGCTCTTATTCAAGCCACCTGTGTCCTTGGATTACAGTGTCAAGAGTCCAGTCAAGAGATATGTCTGGCTTCGCTGCCCCCAAATCTGTCTGTCCATGGCCTGCATGGTCCTTGCTATCATAGCCAATGCCATGGCCTAGATGAGCAGCTGATTTGAGAATCCTCCTGGATCCTGACCACCTAGAGTTTGTTCTCGCCTCCTCAGTAGCCTGTTCCATGGCTCTCCCAGGCTGGAGGGTGCAGGTGAGAAGCAGTGGAACAAAGTGCAGCTTGGAGGAAAGAAGACTCAACATCGGAGTGTCCTGTGGCCCCTGAGCTCTCCTGGGCTTTTTAGAACCTTAATACCTTTATCTAATATCTTTATCTAAAAAGTGCAGGTCCTGGCTTGGTGCCTGTAGCCCAGTGGTTAAGGCACTGGCCGCATATACTGAGGCAGGCCACATATGACCCAGCTTGGGCCTGCTAAACAACAATGACAACTGCAACAACAACAATAATTAAAAAATAGCCGGTGTTCTATGGTGCATCTTAGAAGGGTACAGGCAAAACTTACTAAATGCAGAATACAAATGTCTTCGTACAATAACTAAGAAAATGCCATGAAGGGTATGCTAAACAGTTTGATGAAAACATTTCAGATTGTGTATGAAACCAGCACATTGGACCCCTTGATTGCACTAATGTACACAGCTATGATTTAATTAAAAAAAAAAATAGCCGGTGTTGCGGCAGGGGCCTGTAGTCCCAGCTACTTGGGAAGCTGAGGCAAGAGAATCTCTTATGCCCAAGAATTTGAGGTTGCTGTGAATTTGAGCTGTGACACTGCAGCACTCTACTGAGGGCAACATAGTGAGACTCTGTCTCAAAAAAAAAAAAAAAAAAAGTGCGAGTCCTATTGCCTCCTTTCAACGGTTGGGGATTGAATCCAATAGTCATGCACAATAGTGCTAGACCCAGTGCCTGGCTACTAAGTAGAAACTTAATAAATGCTGTGTCCCTCCCCTTTCACCCCATGGGAACATTCAAACCTGTGCTTCTAAGACAGGCTGTGTTGCAATTTGAACTCTGTGTCAGCTGGGCTTAGTGTGACTATGGACAAATGATTGCTCTGTGAACTTTAGTTTCCTCATAAAGTTTCCTCAGGAAGCAATTGTAGATGGCTAAAAATGAAAGATCAAAGGGCCTGGGTTCAGATCCTGGTTCCTTTGCTGGGATAGTTGCGAAGATTTTCCATGACTCGGTTTTTCAGTCTGTTAAGTGGGGATAATCATGGCCTCTACCTCATAGGATGTTTTCAAGTGAAGCGAGGCGATGTACATAAAGCACTTAGCATAGAGCCTGACCCCCAGGAAGCATGCAGATTGTAGAATATGAATAACAGTATTGTTTTGTAGGATTGCTGTGGTATTAAATGAGAAACGTATGAAACACACTTGGGGTACTGCCTGGGTGTGCTCGGGCAGCCCCTCCTCTCTACCCTCAGCTTCCTCCCTAGTGAATGCTTTTTTTCTTCTTTTTCTTCCTCCACTTCTCTGTCAGTTTTGATGAGGACACGTGGCGAGGCAGGTGGCTCTGGGAGCAGGAATGTGCACGTTGGCCTCAGTCACGGGTGACAGGATCAGAAGACTCTTGCTTTGCCTCTTGAGGAGAGGTGGCTCACCCCTCCCCAGGGGTCAGCCAGGCATTAGCCAGCAGTTACTTCCTGACAGGGGGCCCCTCTCCCTTGGTCTAAGGCCAAGAGGCAAAATGGAAAATGCAAGAATAGAGAGGAAACAGGAGCCACAAGCAAGATGCCGGGAGATGGCTGGGCCACACATTTTGTCACAGGCCAGCTTTCAGAAATTCAGACCTCAGTGATCTGAATTAGAATCTGACATGATCTTAGAAAAGAAGTGAACTGAGCTCTCCTTGTCTGAACTCTTTCCTCTTTACGCCTTTTCTATCCCAGGTGAAAAACAAGCATGAGAGAACTAAAGCTACCCATTCCAAAGGAACCTTTCTCCAAACATATTTCCGTCAAAATGGACACTAGGATGAAAAATTTATCTCCCTGACCAGAGGATTCCAGAGCCTGAAGGTGAAATCTCAGCATTGAAAACGATGTTAATAGTAATGCAGGGCTTGTTTCTCAGATGGGCAGCATGAGGTATCGCTGCCATTAAGGAGGGAGAATGGGAAGGTGCAAAAATAAACAAGGAGCATTCGGTGTAGCAAAAGATCCCAGGCAAAACTTTCAGCTTTTTTCTTTCTCATGAATTATTTTTTCTTTTATGCTTTGTTTGGGTAATTTATATTGTCTGCTTTTGAGTTTCTGATTGATTTTGTAGTTGCAGTTTACAACTACAAAACTATTGATAACTATTTTAGATTTGATAACTATTCTAGATTTAAAAAAAGAGAGAGATTGCCAAGCTAGAAATGGTGCCCTTAAGAAATGGCAACAATGAAGGGGTCAGAAGACACACTTGAACCTGCAGTTAAGTCACTCACTGCAGGAAAGAATGGACAATTAGCACCTCGATCATTTTATGGGCCATTCCAAAATTTATCATGAGAGGTGTGTGAAAACATGTTGATTTGCAAAAGGATGGATGTTAAGGTAAAAGGTGAAGAAAATGTCAATACTCCTCTAATTTTCCACATCTTTTCTGCCACATTGTTAGGATTTTTGCAAAAGACAAATCATAACCAACAATTATTATGTATGTGCCGGGTGCTTTTCTAGGCACTGACTATCTTCATCTTTAAAATAAGTATGACTACCTCTTTGCACTGTTGTGAAGATTCAGTGATGTTAAGAATGATAGGCTCGGCGTCTGTGGCTCAATAGGTTAAGGCACCAGCCATGTACACCTGAGCTGGCGGGTTTGAATCCAGCCTGGGCTGCCAAACAACAATGACGGCTGCAACCAAAAAATGGCCGGGCGTTGTGGCGGGCGCCTGTAGTCTCAGCTACTTGGGAGGCGGAGGCAAGAGACCCGCTTGAGCCCAGGAATTGGAGGTTGCTGTGAGCTGTGATGCCAAGCACTCTATCCAGGGTGACAGCTTGAGGCTCTGTCTCAAAAAAAAAAAAAAAAAGAATGATATGTGAGTGAAGTGCTTTGCAACACGAGGCACTGGTACCCTAAATTGGTACTGATGCTCTCAGAGCACTTTGTGGTGCCTTATGTTTCTGATGTGACTATACAAACTTGGCAGGTAGCTCTACCAGTGGGTTGGCCTTGGGCCTCCTTTAGCTCCCCTTCAACACACTTGGCACTAGTCGGTACCAGCCAGAGTGACTTCTGACCTCTGTTCTTTCTTAAGTAACTTGTCCATCCCACCCAGAGATTCCACTGTTCAGTACCAAGGTTGTCTGTGTACTGGTTGGGGCACAGTCTTCTTCAGTTTTCTTTTAACCACAGAGGACAAGTAAAATAATCACTTAAAAAGTCAGCAGTTACCACAATCAGTTTTTATTTGTGTGTCTTTGTTATGTAGGAACTTCTATTATGAAGGGTACATCAACATCTAGAACCACTTCATCTTGGTGAAGTATTCTGTAAACATCAATTAGATCCTTTTGGTTGCTGGTAATGTTTAGCTCAGTTAGTTATATCCTTGATGATTTTCTGTCTGGTAGCTCTATCAGTTGTTCAGTTCTATCGGTTTTTGCTTCACCTGTTTTCATGCACTACTGTTTGGTGCATACACATTTAGGATTGCTATGTCTTCTTACGAGAATGGCCTCATCAATCATTATGTTATGTTCTTCTTTGTCTCTGGTAATTTGATTTGCTCTTAAGTTTACTTTATCTGATAGCAATATTGTCATCCTTGATTTTTTATTTTTTTGAAACAGAGTCTCACTATGTCACCCTCAGTAGAGTGCCATGGCATCACAGCTTACAGCAACCTGAAACTCTTGGGCTTAAGTGATTCTCTTGTCTCAGCCTCCCAAGTAGCTGGAACTACAGGCACCCGCCCAATGCCTGGCTATTTTTTGATTGCAGTTGTCATTGGTATTTAGCAGGCCCAGGCTGGGCTCAAACCCGCCACCTTCAATGTATATGGCTGGTGCCCTACTCACTGAGCTACGGGTGCCAAGCCTTTGCTTTTTTTTTGATTAATGTTTGCATGCTATATTTTTTGTATCATTTTACTTTCAACCTTTTTGTATCATTATATTTGTAGGGATTTTTGTTTGTTTGTTTTGAGACATAGTCTTGTTCTGTTGCCCTAGCTAGAGTACATAGTTCACTGCAAACTCAAAATCCTGGGCTCAAGCAATCTTCCTGCTTCAATCTCCTGAGTAGCTGGGACTATAGGTGCATGCCACAATGCACAGCTAATTTTTCTATTTTCTGTAGAGATCTGAGTCTTGCTCTTGCTCAGGGTGGTCTCAAATTCCTGACTTCAAGCAATCCTCCTGCCTCATCTTCCCAGAATGCTAGGTTTGCAGTTGTGAATGACTGCATCCAGTTATATTGTTATACTGTGTAGTATTTAAAGTGGATGTCTTGTAGCTAGTATTTAGTTGGGTATACTTGTTTTATCCATTGTGCCAATCTCTGTCTTTTAAATGGTATATTAGACCATTTACATTTAATTTAATTATTGATATATCAGGGGTTATGTGTGTCATCTCACATGCTTTTTGTTTATTCCCTGTTTTCCATTCTTCTGTTTCTCTTTTCCTACTTTTCTGTGTTTTATTTGAATAAATTTTAGAATTTTTTTGTTTTCATATAGTTTTATAAAATAGTTATTGCTCTAGATATTACATGTACATATATAACATCCCAGTCTGCAGATGAAGCATTTTAATCACTTAGTGTGATATGTAAAAATGTGACCTTTCTTGAGGTTTCTTTACTTTTCCTCCATTTAAAATTGTTTTACATTTTTCCTCTACATATTTGGAGAAATAAGCCATAAAATGTTATAATTTTGATTCAACCATCAAACATAATTTAGAAAGCTCAAGAGAGAAAGAAAAGTCTATTGTATTTATCCCTTTCTTTTTTTTTTTTTGAGACAGAGTCACACAGCTCACAGCAACCTCCAACTCCTGGGCTTAGGCAATTCTCTTGTAGCTGGGACAATAGGCACCTGCCACAACACACTCAGCTATTTTTTGTTGTTGTTGTTGCAGTTTGGCTGGGGCTGTGTTTGAACCCACCACCCTCAGTATATGGGGCCGGCGCCTTATCCATGAGCTACAGGTACCACCCACACCTGGCTATTTTTAAAGACAGGGTCTTGCTCTTGATCAGGTTGGTCTTGAACTCCTGAGCTCAGGCCATCTACTGGCCTCATCCTCCCAGAGTTCTAGGATTACAAGTGTGAGCCACCATGCCTGGCCCTAAGATTTCTTCTTTTATCATTTCCTTTCTGCTTAGAGAATTTTCTTTAGCTGTTCTTATAGAGAAAGTCTTTTGGTGACCAATTCTCTTAGTTTTCCTTCATCTGACAAGCTCTTGATTTTCCTTTCATACCAGAGGGATATTTTTGCTGACTGTACAGCAAAAATTGGGTTAAAAGTTTACTAAATTCAGCACTTGAAAAACACTGTGCCATTTCTTTCTGGCTTCTATGGTTTTGAATGAGAAAACTTCTTCCTTTAGGTATGATGGTTGCCTTCAGTAGACAAACCTTTCTATTTGTTTGTTTTAGTAGAGACAGGATCTTTCTCTAGCTCAGACTGGTCTCAAACTCCTGAGCTCAAGCTATTGTCCTGCCTCCCAGAGTGCTAGGATTATAGGTATGAGCCACCACGCCTGGCCTTCAAAAAGTTTTTGATATGCTTTGACTCAAGAGAACAATCTTAGCGATTCTTCTGGCATTCCCAAGTTCTGAAAAGTCATAATATATATACGATGAGGCAATAAGAAAATTCAGGAACTGGACACCAGGTGATTCCTCAAGTCCTGAGGGTCCTATCCAGTTCTCCTTTTCTCTACTTTTCAGAATTTTCTTATCTTTGTCTTATAGATTATGCTTAGTTGTACTTAAGGAAGACATAGGAAGAAATGTGTGCACTTGATCCTATTTGGAACCAGACATCTCTATTTGGTAATATTAAAGAATTGGCTGGGTACAGTAGCTTACCTGTAATTCTAGCACTCTGGGAGGCAGAGGTGAGAGGATCTCTTGCACTCAGGAGTTCAAAGCTAGCCCCCGAGCAAGAGTGAGACTCTGTCTCTACCAAAAATAGAAAAATTAGCTGGGCATTGTGGTGAGTGCCTGCAGTCTCAGCTACTTGGGAGGCTGAGGCAGGAGGATCACTTGAACCAGAAGTCTGAGGTTGCTGTGAGCTAGGCTGGCACCATAGCACTCTAACCTGGGTAACAGAGTGACACTCTGTCTCAAAAAAAAAAAAAAAAAGCTCTCTTCTCTTTTCTCCCCCTCTCCCCCGTGTGTCTCGTGTCTCTGTCTCTCTCTCCCCCCCCTCCCCTCTCTACCTTCTGTCTTCTCCTCTCTTCCCCCGTTTCTCTCTCTCTCCACTCCCCCTTAATGCTGCTCTGCAGCTTCCCCCGCCAATAAAGACCTTTCGTACCAAAAAAAAAAGAAAAAGGAATTATTGTTAGTTTTTTCTTAGGTGTAATAAGAAGATTATGTTTTTAAAAGTAGTCCTTTTAGAGATCAATACTGAAATATTTACATATAAAATAATATGATGTCTAAGATCTACTTCAGAATAATCCAGTGGGCCAGAGGCTGGAGGAGATATAAATAAAATCAGAGTGTACAGAAATTGGAAATTGTGGAAGCTGAATGATTTGTTCAAAATAGACATTCATTGTTCTATAGCAGTTTAATTCAATAAAAGTATATGAGGCACATATATAATTTTAAACATTATAATATCCACATTAAAAAAAGAAATACAAAGTATAATTATAATAATATATTTTACTTAACCCAACATATCCAAAATAATCAATATCAAAATTCCTTATGAGAGTTTTTACTTTTAGTATATGAAGTCTGAAATTGGCAGGTATTTTACACCTATAGCATATCTTAATTTGGACTAAATATATTTTAAGAGCTCAGTAGCTGCATGTAGCTAGTGGTTAATAAATTAGCCAACAAAGATTTCTATTTTCTTCTTTTGCTAATAAAATAATAAATATTTTATTTATTGTTAATAAAAGTTATTTTTTATCTGAATTCAAATATCACACTCGTTAAACCTGCCCTCTCCCACACCAGCTGCCTTGCTCTCTGATTTGAGACTCTCTCAGTCATAGCCCAGCACAGCACTACCTATGAGGATCTTGGGAGAAGCTTTTAACAAGCATAAACCTGGCTTGGCGCCTGTGGCTCAACGGGCTAAGGCGCCAGCCACGTACACCTGAGCTGGCGGGTTCGAATCCAGCCCAGGCTGCCAAACAACAATGACGGCTGCAACCAAAAAAAAAAAAAAAAAAAAAAAAAAAAATGGCCGGACGTTGTGGCCAGCGCCTGTAGTCCCAGCTACTTGGGAGGCAGAGACAAAAGACTCGCTTAAGCCCAGGAATTGGAGGTTGCTGTGAGCTGTGATGCCACAGCACTCTATCCAGGGTGACAGCTTGAGGCTCTGTCTCAAAAAAAAAAAAAAAACCAAGAATAAACCTTGTCATCTGCCTCTACTCCCTCCTGTATTTTTGAAATAAAATAGAGTACAGCTGCTGTCTCTGCCACAGCATCTAACTACTCAGCACATATTTCATGTTCCATGTATATTTGCTAAATAAATGAATCTTAGAAAGGACACAAGAGTGGGCGGCATCTGTGGCTCAAAGGAGTAGGGCACTGGCCCCATATGCTGGAGTTGGTGGGTTCAAACCCAGCCCTGGTCAAAAAAAAAAAAACCCAGAAAGGAAATAAGAGCTACATATTGTAAAGTGAGTAATGGCAGAAAGAAATTAATTGAACACTTGCCATGTGGTGGGCATTGCCACACAAGGTATCTTAGTGAACTGTTACCAATATTACGTGGCCTAAGTATTGTCATCATCACCCTACAGATGAGGAAGTAGCTCAGAATGGCTATTACCAGTCATTAGTGTGAAAGCCAGACTTCTAATCCAGTTCTGCCTCACCCCAAAACTACAGCACACCATTTCCCAGGAATCTGCCTAACAGCTAGAATGTGATGCAGGCCCTGACCAGTTCTCTACAATGAGCCTGTCCTTCATGCCCTCACTTCTGCCCAGGTCGACACCTGTCAGTCTGTGATAACAGAATAATGGGTCCCGAAGATGTCTCTGTACTAATCCCTGAAACCTGTGGGTATGAGGTAGATGGCAAAATAGAATTCGGGTTACTAATTAGCTGACTTTAAAATAGGGAGATTATCCTGGATTATCCAAATGGGCCCGGTCTAATCACAAGACTCCCTAAAAGTGGAGAGGAAGCTGGAAGAGAGAACCAAACAGATGCCTGGGTGAGAAGGACTCAGGCTCAAGTTGCCGAGAGAAGCCAAGGAATGTGGGCAGCTTCTAGAAACAGAAAAAGGCAAGGAAAGGGATTCTCCCCTCGACCCTCCAGAAGGAGCAGTCTGGCTGCACCTTGATTTCAGCCTAGGGAGACTCATTTCAGAATTCTGACCTTCCGAACGGTAGTATAATAAATTTTTTTGTTGAAGACACTGACTTTGTGACTACTTGTTATAACAATGATAGGCAACTAATGAGTAGCCCTTGCGTGGGCCTAGCCCCACATCAGTGTTCAGCATGAGCTACTATTTCCCTGTCGCCCTGCCAACTCTCTTGAACCATGATAGGCTCACTTGAAACTAAAAAATAAAGGCTCGGCGCCTGTGGCTCAATGGACTAAGGCACCAGCCATGTACACCTGAGCTGGCGGGTTCGAATCCAGCCCGGGCCCGCCAAACAACAATGATGGCTGCAACCAAAAATGGCCAGGCATTGTGGCGGTCGCCTGCAGTCCCAGCTACTTGGGAGGCGGAGGCGGGAGACTTGCTTGAGCCCAGGAATTGGAGGTTGCTGTGAGCTGTGATGCCACAGCACTCTATCCAGGGTGACAGCTTGAGGCTCTGTCTCAAAAAAAAAAAAAGAAACAAAAAAATAAAAATGAAACAATCATTAAAAATGATGGCTGCAGGGAACAGAGCTTACTAAGGCCATTCATATTTGAAGTGCGTGTATGACTGTAAAGCATGTATATGACTAGTCCAAACAGAAGTCAGTGGTAAGTATAAAATACCCACCAATTGCAAAGACCTTGTGTAAGAAAAATAATGTAAAATATCTCATTAGAATTTTGATATTGATTGTTTTGGATACTAGGTACCAGGTCAAGTTTCTGGGGGCCTTGGTATTCATGGTCCTCCTGTCCAAAGCTCTTGGGGTTTCTGAGGTGCCATTCAGTGATCCTGATATGGTGAGTCCTGCCTAGTACCCCAACTTGCTGGGGTTGACGTGGAGTTTGTTCCCATTTACTCTACATTTCTCAGTGGATTGGTTCCATCCTGACCTGCTTTTGGCAGTGTTCCAGCAGAATTCCTACACTGACCTGGCATGTATATGACACCTGTGTCTACTTGACGTATCCCAGAGCTGAGGTGACTGTCTCCTTCTGGGGAAGAACCATTCTCTTTCCCACAGGGCTGTATAGGGTGGGAGAAAGGGTCTGGTACCCAGTGTCAGTAGGCCTGGGCTCATTGCCTAGATTGCCAGGGGCCCGCCACCAATCCACTCTGTTTGCTCAGGTGTAAAATGGGACAACAACAACAATAATAATACCCATCTCACAGGGTTCACATTAACTCACAGACCTTCAGGACTAATATAACAATGATTAGCACTTACAGAGTTTTCTTTTTCTTTTTTGAGACAGTCTCACTATGTTGCCCTGGGTAAAGTGCTGTGGTGTCACAGCTCACAGCAATCTCCAACTCTTTGGCTTAAGTGATTCTTTTGCCTCAGCCTCCTAAATAGCTGGGACTACAGTCGCCCAGCTGTTTTTCTGTTGCAGTTGTCATTGTTGCTTAGCTTGTCTGGGCTGGGTTTGAACCTGCCAGCTTTGGTGTATGTGGCTGGTGCCGTAACCACTGCGCTATGGGCGCCAAGCCAGCACTTACAGAGTTTATGCTCCTGATGTCATAGAAAGCATTTTAGATATTGTTTAATTTAATCCTTAGAATAAGTAGGTTGTATAGTAAAGAACCAGCAAAACAAAATTTTTTACCCTATCATAATGAAGGAAAGAATTTTATGAGTGTCCTATACATATACATTCCCTGCTTTGTCCTTTCTGATGCTCTTTGTTTCAATTAAAAGACAATGGCTTACCTAGCACTTGGAGAGATGAGGTGGGAGGATTGCTTGATCCCAGGAGTTCAAGGTGTTCGAAGCTATAGTGAGCAATGATAATGGCACTGTACTCCAGCCTGAGCAACTGAGTGAGACCTCATCTCTTAAGAAAACAAACAAGCAAAAAAGAAAATGCAAAGAATTTAACTTTGTACAATTAATTTACAGTGCCACGTACTGATAGATTGGCCTGTAGAAAGAATAACCAAGAAAGAAATCCACTATTAGCTAAAATGGTATATGGTGAAATCTGGCAGAGAGAAAAACTGAGCAGTCACATTTTGTGGGGAACACTAACACTGTAAAAACTGGATCTATAAAAAATTGGGCTGTGTAAAAATATTCAACATATAATTAGGCTGTCAACAACTAAAGCTATGCATAGTAAAATTTGTTATGGATTAAAAATTGACAAAATAATTATATTTTCTTGGCAAAATCGAAAATTACAGAATCTCACTGGGAAAATTAGATTTGGTAGAAATAAAACCACAAAACAAACATCATAATGTAAGAAGATACAAGCATTATTAAATTCAACAAAAAATAAAGCAAGCCCTAGTTTATAAGTTTATCTTTTGTTAAATTTTATGGAAAAAATAGAAAAACATAATTCTGATAAAATTTTTTTCAGTGAATAAAAATGGAAATGGGAGGAAGCAGAACCATAGCACAGTGGTTACAGTGCCAGCCACATACAACGAGGCTGGCTGGTTTGAACCTGGCCTGGGCCAGCTAAAACAACAATGACAACTGCAACAACAACAACAACAAAAATAGCCAGGCGTTGTGGCGGGCACCTATAGTCTCAGCTACTGGGGAGGCTGAAGCAAGAGAATCGCTTAAGCCCAAGAGTTTGAGGTTTCTATGAGCTATGATACCACGGCACTCTACCGAGGGTGAAATAGACTCTGTCTCAAAAAAAAAAAAAAATTGATCTAGAAATTATATTAGCTTGATGGAGTTTGTTCCCCAAAATGTTCTCTTGGTGCAAATGTATTCATAATAATATAATTCTATTTTTAAAAATTTTTATGTATAAGCCCAAGGTCCAAATGCCTTCAGGTCAATATAATGATATAATATCTGAAGTTGAGTGCAGAAAAAGAAAAAGAACACTTTAGTTATTCCAAAAAGAAGAGGGTGTGTTGTAAAGAATGAATGAATCAGGAGCTACCCTGAGATTTTTAGTTGGGCTTCCCTGCAAGTTGCCATCCAAAGATCAGAAAGCTTCAGGAACCTTGTGCTGCTAGCATAGAAAACAGGCAGAAGGGGAGAGATGTAGCTTGCTACCATCAAACTCCCATCTGCAGAAGCTTCCAAATCTCTTGCAAATTCATCCATTGGCAAAACCTTACCGGCAAGGGAGTCTGGGAAATGTAGCTCTTGGGTTTCTAGCCTCAGCAATACACTGGAAATCATAGGAGGGGGTGGAATGAACACTGGTCACCTGTACACTATATCCAGCACAGGGGGATCAAAAAAATCTGTGTCCAGATAGAGTCTTAGAGGGGTTAATCTGGTCAAGGTCACTACTGGAGGGATTGGAGGGACAGAGATGAGTGGAGGCAGTGCCCGTCCTCTCAGAGAGCACAGCAGAAGGGGGACAGATACAGAGAGAGGCTCTTTACAAAGCATGGCCACATGTGCAAGGAGGGTTACACTTATAGCAAAACAGTGGGAACTGAGCCATTCACACTGCTTAGAACAAGTGGAGTCAAGGAAAGGTTTGAAAAGTCAGCAGTCGTTAATTGGCTATTGAAACATGGCTACATTCACGTGACAGAGACAACTAGAGCTTTCCTGGAGAAGAGGAAACAGCCTCACAAAGGTTGGCAGGGCCTTCTGCCTTTGGACGTACCATGTGGCTCAGAGCACTTGAGGCCTCAGGCTGCTGTGCGGGACTGAAAAGGGAACCAGCATGATCAGCAGAGCCAGGCCGTGACTGCCAGGAGTAGCTGTTGACCACAGCCAGTGGGAGGGAAGTAGAGTGGCACCCAGAAGCCCCTCAGAAACCCTCAATGTAGAACTTGGTGAGCCTGGCTGTGCTTAGCAGCCAGGCTAGAAAGACTGTTCTGGGCCAGGCTCCCCGAGGCACGGCATCGCAGAGCTGACTCCAATCCATTCCTCCCCCACACAAATTCAGCCCTTTACTGTAGGTAATCCACCTTCCAATACCACTTTCTGCTTTTTTGGCTAGCATTTCATTAAAGTAAATGCTTTTAATAATCTTTTAGATCTTCCAAATCCATCTTCCCAATTAGTAGTTCCCAGAGTACGGCTGCTCCAGCTGTTGCAGCTCTGAGATGTGGGCTGGGTAAGTAGATTCTCAGAGCTCTCAGAGAGGACCCCACAGGTGGCCAATCCTGACCCCAGCCCATCACCCCATTGATTCCATGTGAACAGATGTTCAGATGTTTTTTCCTTGGGGGAAAAAACTGGGTCAGTTGAAACTGGAAAATAAAAATAAAACAAATTATTAAAAGTGATAGCTACAAGGAATAGAGCTTACGAATTCCATTTACATTTGACAACTCTGTGAAGTGAGTATAATGCCCATTTTACAGATGGGATAACTGACTGCTACCGAGGCAGACAGTGGTACAACTGAGACTTAAACTTAAATCCTCTATAAGTCTAGAGTTCTTCCACCAGGCCACATGTCACATCCCTCATTTGATGGCCCTTATCACCCATCATCTTTGATGCTTATCCTTAGAAGAATATTCTATAGGTCATGCCCAAATAGGGATAGTTTTGATGAAGACAAATGGTAAACTGGATGAGGTATCAGGACAATAGATATAAACTTTACTGTCCCAGTCAAAGTGGGCTGTATCCCTACTTTATGGTGGGCAGAGTTTGATGGGTGGGGGGAAATGATGCATGCATGTCATTTATCTAGAAAAACAAGGGCATGGGCAAATTTTTACTAGGGACAGAGTTAAGCCTATTGGGTAGCTTTAAGCACCTCTGGGAAAGGCCCACTGCGTCCCATCCTGCTTCCAAAGGGTGCTTCAGGATCACCCACGGAAGGCATCCCCCAGGAAGCCTAGCTTTCCTGCCACACAGCTCCCTCCCTCACCTAAATCTATTCTTCTCTTTGCTGTAATCTCCATTAATATTCTGGTCTGAACTGCGTCCTGTAAGGAGGCAGCAGGAAGCTCTGCCTGGATTAGCCAGGCACAGTGAGACTCTCAGGGGACAAAAGACATCCAAATCTTGCAGGTGTGGGCTGAATCCCAGGTCTACTTGGCAGGAGAAGAGCTCCAGAGGTTTCCAGGGATATGCACATTCATTCTCTCTCTCTGTTTCTCTCTCTCACATACATACACACACATACACACACAGACACACACACTTTCACATAAAATCTTCCCTATAGGTTTGAAAAGTCAGTTCACGGGGACACGATGGAGTATATCAAACCTCACTGAAGAACACTCAGAGGTCCCCACCTCACCTTTGTGTAACCTGAGCTGGCTGGGTGATATGTCTGCTAAAAACAGCGAATGCCACTGAAGGAAGCATTCCTAAGACGTGGCATCATAAGACCTACATTAAGCTTCTGCCTTTGATGCTTCTAGCTGTGTGAGCCTGAGAAAGTCACTTTAGTTCTCTGAGATTCAGCTTCACCTTCTGTAAAATAAAAACGATATTTAGTTCATTGAGTTGCTGGAGGATCAACTAACACGCTTATGAGGACACAAGACAAATTCTAGTATTAATCCAAATATGTGATGTGATAATGACGGTAATGGTGACAGAGGGTAGTGATAAAAGATAACTTTGAAGAGGACAATGTTGATAAAGATGCTGAGGAGGGGGATGTTGGTGATGATGATGATGATGATGAAGATGAGGGAGGCCTAAGGAAAACTGAGGAGGGAAAACTTATATATCATGAGCATCTGCCATGATCCAGGGCTGCAAGAGTTCTCACGGCCTTACTTTGGGTCCGTCATGGTGACTTTACTAAGTCTCCACATTAGTTTAAGCAAGCAAAGTAATTTGCCCAAAACCATCTGGGCTTAAAAAAAAATTGCAGGACCAGAAATGAGGCATTTTGTAAAACAAAAATTCTGTAAATTCTTAATCTTTGTATGCATCACTTCCCCATATAAGGAAGACTGTTTCCATGCCAACAGCACAGTCTCCTTCAGGAGGAGGGAGGCACGCATCACAGGAACGTCCAGAAGCTATATAAACATCTGTTTAGGAGAGTGACCACCTGGCAAGTGGACCCTGATGACCTCCTGACCATGCTGACTCTATGATTTCAGGAGATACACATGTCCCCTACTTGTACCCTGGGCCCCCTGGAATGCCAAATCTTTTCATCTCTTTTGTCAACGTAAAATAAATTGTGGTTAAGATTAGAGACTGGAGCCACACTGGCCTGTCCCAGAGGGGGTAAGGGCCTTGCCCAAGACTTCACAGCCAGTTGGCAGCAGCAGCACAAGGTGTAGAACCCAGGTGTCCTGGGAGATCAAGCCCTCATTTGTGGATGTTAATATATGTTGTTTGCCCTGCCCCTCTGGTGGCAAGTCTCCTCCACATTTGCCCAGCTGATGAGCTGTTATTGATTTCATCTGCTTATAACAGCGGGTTTTTTTTTTTTTTTTGGCCTGGCTCTGTCTTAGGAACCAACCAGAATCCTGGGAAACCAACCATAGTGCTCCTCTGAAGACAAACAGTGGTGTATGTATTGCCATGACTGTGACAGCAACTACCTAAGTGATTATATTGACACCTCAAGCACATTACAGAGAAGCAGGTGGAGCAAGGATAATGATCTCATGTTTACAAGCAAAGTGACTGAAGTTCACTGGGGTTATGTGCCAGACACCACCCTCTGTGGGCCTTAATTTCTCCACCTGGACAAGGGCTTTTCCAAGTCTAACAGTCTACGTTAGTGATTTTTCAACTGGTTGCTGTAGCACACTGGTGTTCCATGAGAGGATCTTAGGTGTGCCACAAAAGTGTTTAAAGATCATTAATTAAACTATTTTCAAAAGCACAGTAAATATGTTCTTTTGGGGGAGATCAACATAATTTAAGTGTGCCATGGAAATTTAACTATAGGTTCAAATGTGCCATGAGATAGAAAAAGTTGAAAAACACTTGTCTGTGCTTTTATAATTTGTCCAAGGCCACAGAATTAGTTAGGAGAACAATCAAAACTGGACAGAAGTCTTGGACTCCTATACCAATGATCTTTTCAATACTAATTATAATGGTTTTATTAGTATTAAATTATAATACTAATTTTATATTGGTTTCCTGGGGCTGCCGTAACAAAGTCCTACCAACTTGGTGACATAAAGTAAGAGAAATGGATTCTCATAGCACGGGGAGCTACAGTCTGCAATCGAGGTGTTGGCAGGGCCACGCTCCCTTCAAAACCTCTAGAGGAGGGTCCTTCCTGCCTCTCCCAGCTTTGGCAGCTCCAGAAGTCCCTTCTGCAGAACTCCAGCCTCTGTCTCCGTCTTCCCTCTGTCTGTATCTGCATGGGGTTTCTCGTCTCTGTGTGCATCTGTGTCCAAATTTCTCTCTTTCTTTAAGGACACCAGTCCTACAGAATCAGGGCCTGATGACCTCCGTTTAACTTGATCATTTGCAAAGACCCTACTTCCAAATAAGGTCACATTCCCAGGCACTGAGGGTTAGGACTTCAACATACCTTTTAGGGGGACACAATTCAACTTCCAACACTAATAACACCTAACCTTTCTAAAAGGCTTTCCTCTGTGCCAGGCTCTTTTACATGGATTCCTTCACTTAACACGTACATGAAATAGACATTATTATTATTAGCTCCCTTTTACATGGGAAGAGACTGAACAGAGAACCCGAGTGACTTGCTCAAGGTCAAACAGACACAGAGCTGGGACCTAACCCTCCTTAGCTGACTGCTGAGGCTGCACCTTAGCCACCAGGAAGCACCGCCTCTGTTGTGTGTGGCCCTGTAGCCCCCAAGCTTGTGGTTTCATGTGGGGGTGGCTGTGAAGAAGGCTGTGTCTGTGAGGACCAAACACGGCTGACCTAGTAATTTTGTTTTGTCAGCTGAAACGCCAACACATAGTGAGTTGATATTGAGTCTGGCATCCCCCTCGTGACTCTCTGAGTGGCTGTGGTTTCCCACAGCAGCCTGCGGCTCAGGGTGAAGTCATCAGGAGAGGGTGGGCATGATCTGAGTCCCAGGGAGGCAGGAACACTGGGAACCTCACCTTGACATTGGGCTTGGGTCCTGGGAAGAGTGCTGAATGCCTGGACCTGCTCTCCCTGCACCACCGAGAGCCTGCAAAGGGCCATTGTGGGTGGTTACGGACAACATGCAAATAGGCAGCACCAGATGGGGTCTCTGGTTCATTGCCTGTTAGCTGTGTGACCTCTGGAAAGTTGCCTAAATTCTCTGAGCCCAGGTTTCATCAGCTGTTCCTACATCATAAAATTGTATTGAAGACACAAGTGCTGATCACATGCCCACCCCAGAGGAAGCGCAGCAAATGGTCACTCATTGTGGCTGGTATGACTAATTTGAGATATGTCAGGACGTAGGAAAGAAAATGGAATATTGATCCCTTCAAGAAATTTACAGCAAGTAGTCACGCAATGAAGTGGCATGTAAAACAAATGCAGATTGAGTCAAGGTAAGACTCGGAGCTGGCTGCAGGTGAACAGAGAGGTCTCATGGAGAAATGGCCTCCTGGGAGGAAAGGAAGGAAGATGGACTAGGTGAGGGCCCTAGAGCCCATACCGAGGGTTCTGGGGCCTTCTGCCACCTGCAGCAGCCCCGGGTGAGCTCATTCTCCTCTAGGAACCTGGTCCCAGACATCTCCTGAGCTGGCCAAGCTCCTCCTTCCTCTCTCCTTTCCCCACAAGTCACATCGTGCCCCCCCAACACACACACACACACACACACACACACACACACACACGCACACATGCCACTTTTTGTTTGAAGAATCACCAAACCTGGGTTTTCCCTGGGAAGGGTCTGTCAGTCAAGAAGTGTGTTACCCAGAGCTAATGAGTAACTCAAGAGAGATCAAAAGATAGAAGTGATGCCTTTTATTAAGCTCACAGATTTATTATAAGTGAGCCGGCAGGACCACACAGGACTCCCGTCGCAGTGCAGGAAAACTGAGTGTGTGTGTGGTCTGAAGCAGTCGAAAGGCAGCGAGACGGCGGGTGTGAACCTAATAAAAGCTATAATTGGCACCCTCTTTTCCAGCAAAACCGACCAGCCACCTTCTCCCCATTGCTAGGCTCTCTTCTTGTGGGGAGGGGTGTTAACAAGAGGCTCAGCCCAAGGGAGGAGCCTGGGAGTGGGCAAGGGGAGGCTTCAGCTGGAGGCCAGGGTCAGAGGCTGCATCTGAATGACCAGCGACTCCAAAATGTAAGGTCAGCAGAGGAGCGGCTGGTTTTCCCTGGGAGACTGTTCACTAAGGTGATGGGAAGGTGTGCTTTTTTTTTTTTTGGTTGCAGTGTGGGGATGGGGCCAGGTTTGGACCCGCCACCTCTGGTGTATGGGGCCGATGCCCTACTCCTTGAGCCACGGGTGCCGCTGGGAAGGTGTGTTTCTGAAGATACCCCAGGCTGATCACAGGCATTCAATCAATTACCTGCCCCTTTCTCAGGACAGAGGACCAGGGAAGCTGAGTCATTTCCATAAACTGGTGTCTGATTCATATTAGTATTAATATTTTATCATAATAAATATTGTAAATATTTGTTGCAGTAGCAGCATTGTTTTTTCACAAAGGCTATAGTAGTGAACTCCAATTCCCACAACCTCCAAATTCCAGAAGAAAGACCACGGCAGCATGTGTCTGTGTGTATGTGGGACCTTCTCTGCAAATGCTGATAAACAAGTAGCGGGCATTGCTGCAGGATTTTCACAAGACAAGCTCGGCATTTTCTGGACATCTATTTCTACTTTGGCCAAACCAGACACTGGACTTGCCTTCTCTGAAGATGACCGCTAGAAAGCCAGTCATATAGAATGAGGCTCTTTCTTTACAAAACTTGTACGTCCTCCAGCAAGTTGAAACACCTCTGGGCCTCAGTTTTGTCATCTGTAAGAGAAGGTAGAGCCGCTTGGCCTTGAGGCCTTTTCCAGCTCTGAT
This sequence comes from Perodicticus potto, assembly GCA_963574655.1. Classification (NCBI taxonomy): domain Eukaryota; kingdom Metazoa; phylum Chordata; class Mammalia; order Primates; family Lorisidae; genus Perodicticus; species Perodicticus potto. The sequence goes on along the minus strand of CAUYRH010011461.1, from coordinate 3,395 downwards.
ACCGAATCTGTGTAACTCCAGCACTTGTTTCCTGGCTCAGAGTCCCTCTGCTCCCCAGAATGACTGCAGCCTGTGTTCCCCGCTACCCTCAGCCCCGCCGCACCCCCGCCCCTCCCATCTTCCTTGTTTTCAGCTGTCTCTCCATCTGCACAGCACCCCACTCCACCTTAGCATGCATTAGAGCTCAGCTAATTCTGCTCTGGCAAACCCGCAAGCCTGATAATTCTCCCCAACATTCCTTGGCAGGTTCCCCCTTCTCCTCAGCAGAGATTTAAGAGCCAAGAGCAGTGGTGAGCTCATGTTCTGCTCTGGCTTCATTACTTTTAGAAAGCCAGCTTCATTTATTATGTGCTATTAATTATTGCTGCAAGTAATTGAATCTAAATGGAACGTTGTGAGACAAGTAAAAAAATAATTCACCTTCATTCCAAGAGGTTTTACTTTGAATGCTTTTTATTACTTGCTCTGTTTTAAGATTTTACTCTTATGATAAAAATAAAAGAAAGAAATTGCAGGATAGTTGTTGCTTATGCTTATGCAGGTAGTGGCACTCAAAGTAGGTTTTGGTAGATTGATAGGGACTGGGGGAGATGGCAGGGATAAGGAATGTTAACGTTAACTAGGCACTTCATGTTTGTGAGCTCATCAACCTCAGAACAGTTGAGCATTATTATTTCCATTTTGCAGGAGAAGGGACCAAGGCTTCCAGAAGTTAAGTCCTACAGCCAGTCGCAGAGCTGTGCTTGGACCCAGGCCTGCCTGACTCCAAATTTGATACCCACTGTCTTCGTTCATTCAGGCTGAAGTTTGCAAACGTAAGTTCTAGGGCATCAGTCCACAGTGAATATGTACAGTAAAGGCTTTCCCTTACTGCAAGTTACAGTGCTTGGTCATTTGTTTCATCCCCAAATGGGAATGACTGAAAATTTAGAGTAGGTAAGAAAAGTAAAGTACAAGCACTGTAGTTGCAAAAAATCATTTTTATTTTACAATATAGCAATGGAAAGAACATTTGGTGGGCCTAGATTTACAGAGCTGATTTTTGTTTTTCTATTCTTAAAAATTGTGTTAAAATACATCCTGGACCTGCATTTTTTTTTTTATTTATTAAATCATAGCTGTGTACATTAATGCAATCATGGGGTACAATGTGCTGGTTTCTTTTTCTTTTTTTTTCTTTTTTTTTTTGAGATAGAGCCTCAAGCTGTCACCCTGGATAGAGTGCTGTGGCATCACAGCTCATAGCAACCTCCAATTCCTGGTCTCAAGCAAGTCTCTTGCCTCTGCCTCCCAAGTAGCTGGGACTGCAGGCGCCCGCCACAATACCTGGCCATTTTTTGGTTACAGCCATCATTGTTTGGCGGGCCTGGGCTGGATTCGAACCCACCAGCTCAGGTGTACATGGCTGGCACCTTAGCCCACTGAGCCACAGACTCTGAGCCAGTGTGCTGGTTTCATATACAATCTGAAATATTTTCATCAAACTGGTCAACATAGCCTTCATGGCATTTTCTTAGTTATTGTGTTAAGACATTTATATTCTGCATTTAGTAAGTTTCACCTGTACCCTTCTAAGATGCACCGGAGGTGTAGTCCCACCCTCCTCCCCCATCCCCTCCCCTCCCTTGCTCCTTTCCCCATATTCTTGTGCTATAGTTGGGTTATAGCCTTCATATGAAAGCTATAGATTAGTTTCATAGTAGGGCTGAGTACATTGGATACTTTTTTTTCCATTCTTGACATACTTTGCTAAGAAGAATATGTTGCGGCTCCATCCATGTAAACATGAAAGAGGTAAAGTCTCCATCTTTCTTTAAGGCTGCATAATATTCCATGTTGTACATATACCACAATTTGTTAATCCATTCATGGGTTGATGGGCACTTGGGCTTCTTCCATGACTTAGCAATTATGAATTGTGCTGCAATAAACATTCTGATACAAATATCTTTGTTATAATGTGATTTTTGGTCTTCTGGATATATATTTAGTAAGGGAATTATAGGATCGAATGGCAGATCTATTTTTTAGATCTCTAAGTATTCTCCAAATATTCCAAGAGGAATGTATTAGTTTGCATTCCTGACAACAATGTAGAAGTGTTCCCTTTTCTCCACATCCATGCCAACAGCTCTGGTTTTGGGATTTTGTTATGTGGGCTAATCTTACTGGAGTTAGATGATATCTCAAAGTAGTTTTGATTTGCATTTCTCTGATCATTAACGATGGTGAGCATTTTTTCATGTGTCTGTAGGCCGTGCGACTGTCTTCTTCAGAGAAGTTTCTCTTCAAGTCCTTTGCCCACCCTGAGATGGGATCACTTGCCCTTTTGTTGCCAACACGCTTGAGTTCTCTGTGTATTCTGGTTATTAAACCTTTGTCTAAGGCATAACCTGCAAATATTTTCTCCCATTCTGAGGGCTGTCTGCCTGCTACACTTACTGTGTTCTTAGTACTGCAGAAGCTTTTTAGTTTCATCAGGTCCCAGTAGTATATTTTTGATACTGCTTCAATTGCCTGGGAAGTCCTCCTCATAAAAAATTCACCCAGGCCAATTCCTTTGAGAGTTTTCCCTACACTTTCTTCTAATATTTTTATCATTTCATGTCTTAAGTTTAAATCTTTGATCCAGTGAGAGTCTATCTTGGTTAATGGTGAAAGGTATGGGTTCAGTTTCAGTCTTCTATAGGTTGCCAGCCAGTTCACCCAGCACCATTTGTTAAATAGGGCATCTTTTCCCCACTGAATGTTTTTATTTGGCTTGTCAAAGATCAAATAGCTGTAAGTAGCTGGGTTCATCTCTTGGTTTTCTATTCTGTTCCGTACATCTATCTCTCTGTTTTTGTGCCAGTACCATGCTGTTTTGATCACTATTTTTTGATTTATAGTACAGTCTCAGGTCTGGTAGCGTGATTCCTCCTGCTGTGTTTTTATTTCTAAGTAATGTCTTGGCTATTCAAGGTTTTTTCTGATTCCATATAAAATGAAGTATTATTTTTTCGAGGTCTTTAAAATATGACAATGGAGCTTTAATAAGAATTGCATTAAAATTGTATATTGCTTTGAGTAGTATGGACATTTTAACAATGTTCATTCTTCCCAGCCATGAGCATGGTATGTTTTTCCATTTGTTGACATTTTTAGCTGTTTCTTTTCTTAGAGTTTCATAGTTCTCTTTATAAAGATCTTTCACATCCTTTGTAAGATAAACTCCCAAATATTTCAGCTTCTTTGGTACTACTGTGAAAGGGATAGAATCCTTGACTGTTTTTTCAGCTTGACTATTATTGGTATATATAAAGGTTACAGATTTATGAGTGTTGATTTTGTAGCCTGAGACACTGCTATATTCCTTGATCACTTCTAAAAGTTTCATAGTAGAATCCCTGGTGTTT
>CAUYRH010011458.1:0-12419 GCA_963574655.1 Perodicticus potto | reverse complement strand
TGAAAGATCTTTATAAAGAGAACTATGAAACTCTAAGAAAAGAAATAGCTGAACATGTCAACAAATGGAAAAACATACCATGCTCATGGCTAGGAAGAATCAACATTGTTAAAATGTCCATACTACCCAAAGCAATATACAATTTTAATGCAATTCCTATTAAAGCTCCACTGTCATACTTTAAAGATCTTGAAAAAATAATACTTCGTTTTATATGGAATCAGAAAAAAACCTTGACAGGAGGTAGTGTGATTCCAACATAGGAATTAAACTAAAAATAAATCGTGAAAGATACAAACAAATGTGCTATATACACTTTTAAAATACATTTCCAGATAATTCATAGGTCAAAAATTAATCACAATCAAAATTACAAAATATTTTAATTGCAAAGTGGCAAAGACACACATACAATGTGTCAAAAGCTTGTGCGGTGCTGTAAAACAATGTTTAAAGAGAAATGTATATTTTAAACACATATAGTAAAAACCCATACTAATAGGTTACATAAAAACAAAAACAAAATTCAGAAAATTAAAACTTAAGAAAGCAAGAGGAAGAAAATAATAAAAATAAGGGCAGACATTAGTGAAACAGAAACCAGCCTAGAAAGGAAAGGATAAACAGAACCAGAAGTTTGCTCCTGACTTATCATACAAATATTAGAGCGATGTTAAGAGGAGATTATTATAAATAGCTTTATGTCAATAAGTTTGGAAATTTGATGAAATGGAAAAATTCGTAGGCAAAATACAACTTAAAATTGACATAAAAAACATTAACAAGTATAAAATTATTAAAGATATTAAACATGTAATTGAAAATCCCCTCCCAAAGAAAATGTTCCAAGATCCAGGTAGCTTCACTGATTCTGCAAAATATTTAAGAAAGAAGAAAACAGCAGTCTTATATACAAATTCTTCTAGAGAATAAAGAAAAGGCAGCACTAACCAACTTGTTTTATCAGGCCAAAATAATTTTAGTACCAAACTTTACAAGAGCATGATGAGGAGGAAAAAGTAGAGGCACTCTCACTCAGAATGTAGAAGCAAAAATCTAAACAAAATATTAGCAAATGGAATCAGCGATGTATAAAAGGCTAATGCATGAGATCAAACAGGACTTATTCTAGGAAAATAAATTTAGTTTACATTCAAAATTTAATCAACCTAATTTACATTAACAAAAAAAGAGAAAATTCTTATGGTCATCTTAATAAATTAAGAAAAACCAGTAAAAGTCAACATCCATTCATCATAAAAACAAACAAGCAAGCAAAAATCACTTAGCAAAGTAGAAATAAAAGAGAATTTATTAGCTCGATAAAGTAAATTTATAACAAGCCTATTACAAATATCAGACTTAATGATGAAATGGTGAAAACTTTCCTTTTGAAATAGAGAAGGAAAGATCTGAATAATGGACTCAGCTGGCCAACACTGCCCGTAGGCCACATTGCATTGGAGGTCCTAGCCAGAACAGGGAGGCAGGAAAACAGAAAGGAGAAAGTCCTACACATCTTTTGAAAATCACGAAGAATCTACAAATTCTAGGCAAGTTTGGTGATACAAGCTCCATATAAAAAATCAAATCCAGCCACAGGAAACAATAGAAACTATCTATATATTCTTTAAATTTCCATTTACAATAGCATTAAAAGAATCAAGTATCTAGGAATAACTCTAACAAAATTTGTGCAGGACCTTTATGCAAAAAGCTCTAAGATGTTATTGAGGGACGTGAGAGGAGACCTGAGTAAGGGGTAAGTCTACCACGTTCATGGACTGGGGAGACTTAGCATTATAAAGATCTCAGTTCTCTGCAAATTCCTATAATGACTTAAGGCAATGCAAATCAGAATTCCAAAGGGTGTTTTGTAGCTCTTAACAAGTTGATTTTAAGACGTTTAAGAAATGAGAAAGATCAAGACACTTGTAAAACAAAAAGAACAAGGTGGGAAGAACTCCTCTGCCAGAAAGCAAGACTTAAGAAAGCTGAGACAGGAACTCCAGGGTGCTGGGCAGAAGCTGCTGCAGCTGTAGGCAGCTTTCCTTGGGTCTGAACTCACACCGAGTGAGGCTCAGCTGTGTGAGTTTACTTCAAGGCAGATCAACAGGCCTGGAGGAAGGAGAAATGAGCAAGCACCTTCTCAGCTGGTTGGCCTGTGGTTGCCTGGAGGCCTGGTGATGAACAGTGTCAACAAGATGAGCCCCCAACTGGACGTCAGGAGATTACTCCAGGTCAGGAGAGAGAGGAGGGGGCAATTGAGGTTCAAGGGCCTGACCTGGATACTGACGTGCAGGAAGTAGTTCAGCTGAAGACTGGGCCAGGTGTGCAGATAGTGCTGGTGTCAAGGGGAAGCAAACAAATCCAAAGCACGTTAAACTGCCTGGCGCAGGTGAAGGGCCAGCATAGACTTAAAAGAAGAAGAGCCGAAAGCATGCAGACCATTCCTATGTTGGAAATTTGACTGTTAAAATTCTCTCAATAAAGTTTCATAGTTTTTTTTCCAAAGAGGGGGCAGGAAAACTGAGACAGGAAACTGGCAGGCACTTCTTTGGGCATTGCTAGACGCATTGCTTAATCGTGCAGATGTTGTTTAACTGTCACGGAAGTCTTCAAACAAGTTTCAGATTACCCTGACCAAAGCAAGATAGAGGTAGAACAAGTTATAGGAATGTTCCTCCCCTTATTTGGATTCTAATAAACCAATGTTTGAATGGTGAGGCAAAAGGAACTCGGGGGCTGGTTCTCTTCTGCCTGGACAACTTGCCTCTTCTCTGTGGTAGAGAGGACTTCCCACAGTTTCTGAACAAACGTCACTTTCACTTCACTGTCAGCTCGCTCCTGGATTCTTTGGCACAAAGACCTCAAATGGCTCCCAACACTGGCAGTCAGTTTCCTGAGTTAAAGCCAGACTAGTTAATAACAGTGAGGAAATGGTACAAGGACAAGAAATAGACCAAATAGAAGAACTTTCTGGCCCCAGAAGAGACCCACAAGTAAAGTGATTCTTGGCTTTTGACAAAGGTGCCATTGCAGAGGAAAAAGTTTTTCAGTAAACGATTTCCCATATCAATTGGGAAAACTTGACCTCTACTGTATACGGCACATAAATCTTGACCTCTACTTTATACTGCGCATAAATCATTATCAGGTGGATATAAAAGATATCATATCTTCTATCTTACATACAGAAGAAAAACTTTAAGCGTCCTAGAAGAAAACGTAGAATATTTTCATAACCTCATGGTAGGGAAAGACATTTTACTAGAAGACCCCCAAAGGCACTAAGCATTAGGAAAGATCAGTGATTCTGAACACATTAAATTAAAAACTTTTGTTCATCAAAAGACATAATTAAGAAAATGAAAAGACTAGGCGGTGCCTGTGGCTCAGGGAGTAGGGCACCGGCCCCATATACCAAGGGTGGTGGGTTCAAACCGGCCCCGCCAAACTGCAACAACAACAACAACAAAAATAGCCGGGCGTTGTGCCAGGCGCTTGGAGTCCCAGCTACTCGGGAGGCTGAGGCAAGAGAATCGCCTAAGCCCAGGAGCTGGAGGTTGCTATGAGCTGTGACACCATGGCACTCTACCAAGAGTGACAAAGTGAGACTCTGTCTCTTGACAAAAAAAAAAAAGAGAGAGAGAATGAAAAGGTAAGCATATATGGGAAAGATTTCATAATGTAGATAACTGACAAAGACCTTATATCCACAATGTAAAAAGATGTCTTACAGATCAGTAAGAAAAGGATATACAGCCTGATAGGGAAATGTGCAAGAATTGCCAATGGGCATTTCACAAAAGAAGATGTCTAGTCGCCCAGTAAGTATAAGAAAAGGGAGTCAATCTCATTAGTAATCCTGAGATACAAAAATCGAAAAGCAAATTGATGTATGTTCAAAAAGAACATTACCTAGAATGGCTGAAATTAAAAGAAATGACCAATAGGCAGTGCCAAAGATATGAAGCATGAACCCCAACACACTACTGTTGAGAATGGAAATTGTTATAATCCCTTCGGAGAATACTTTGGCAGATCTATTAAAGCTAAGCATACACAGACTCTGTCACCCAGCAATTCCAGGTGGGCACCAAGAGATGTGCTCAATAATGGTTATAGCAGCATTATTTATAGTAGCTCCAAATTATAAAAACTCAAATGTCCCTCAACAATAAAATGGTGAAACAGTTTGTGCTCTATTCATGCAGAATTTGATATAGCAATGAGAGTAAGGGAATTCCAGCCACAATATGTATGAATCTCATAAACATAATGTTGATCAAAATAAACCTGATACAAAAAGCATATTGTATGGCTTCATTTTTTTATGACTCTTAAAAACTGTAATATTTAAAGAAGTCTGTAATATTCTGTAATATTTGAAGAATATTTAGTGATAAAGTTAAGCAATGTAAGTAAATGATTACACAAAAATCTGGCTGGGAGTTATTGGGAATGGGGTCTGGATGGGGGCACAGGAGGAAGGTGAATGTAACAGCCTGAGGGGGCTTCTGGGCACTGTCACGTTTTTGATTGGGTGGTGTTTCTCTGGATGTTGGGCTTGGGATATTTAGTTGAGCTGTGCATTTTCAAGTCACTGTCTGTGTATGCATCACATTCGATAATTAATACTTAGGAAACAGAAGAGAGCTAGACTTGGTGACCCAGGCTAGACTGCCGTCCAGGTCAACATGAGTCCATTTGGTAGGGTTTGTTGGCCTCAGTGGTGCCCCAAAGAACAAAAGAAACGTAACCTGGAAACTTAATGACAAGTCCACCCAGGCAAAATTGTAGGTTATCATGCAAATTAGATGTAAAACTAACTGGGTCTGCTTCATGGCTGGTAATGGGCTGAATTTATTTGGATAGCAGCTGCCTCAGAAAGAATCAAGGCTGCAGAAGGCTCTATGGTGGGGAAGATGTGGTAGACACGGCTGAATAAGGTGGTGGTCTCATCGTAGCCCAGGCCCACAGCTCCAGCCCAGAGGTTTCCAAAGGTGTGGCCTTGGGAGCTCCAGGGAAATGAAGGAGCAGATGCCTGAAGCCCCTGCTTAGGCACTGGGCAAACTACGCCTTCTCTTTCCACAACAGGGGAGGATGCTGCTGAGGGGAACCTGGGGGTTCCAGCTGCACCTGTGCCTGTGAAGGGGCCCCAAGTCCCTATCCTCAAGGCCTCCGGGCTACTTTACAGTTTGTGCTCCCCTCCCAACCTTCATCTCTCGAACCTTCTTTTGGAGAAACTTCACCCTCCTTAATTAGACCAGGACCTGGAGCTTCCCCTGCTGTGCTGTCTTTGGGACCAGGAAGGCTCTTGGGTGTACTGACGTCAACAGCAGCTGAGCTCCCAGTTCTAGCTAAGATGAGAGTGGTATTTGGCACTGGGCAGGGGAATGCTAGATGAAATAATGCCCTCTGCTTAACTCGATGGGGAAGGCATGGCCTCTAGAGTTAGCCCAACCTGGGTTTGAAGCCAGACTTGACTGCTTACTGGCTGTGAGCTCTGTGACCTTGACCTTGGCAAATTACTAGGAATGTGTAAGCTTTAAATAACAGTGCATAGAAAGCACTTAGCATGGAGTCTGGAATGTAGGCAGTGCTCAGAAAATGCTATTGTTTTATTATTTGTTTATCATCATTATCTCACCCAGATCCAGGTAATTATAGAGTAATCTTTTTGGTAGGGAGCAAACAGGAAGCAGCCTTTGGAGAAAGGCACTCCCTCTCTCCTGGAGAGAGGTAGAAAGGAGCCTTTTCAGGAGGAGGAATGAAGCTTTAGTCTCTCTACACATCACTTGCTGCACTGGCCCAGGGCCAGAGGCCCCCAGGCTGTGTGGAGGCACCTTGGCATTCCAGACACTGTGGTTTCTGCGCAGGCATGGAAACAGGCTGGGTCTCATATAGGGGGTCATCCTAGGCCTGGCACCTTACTGCTGGAGCTGTGCAGATTTTCCACAAGACCGGGAGGTGGAAAACACACAGAATAGGTGCTCTTTGGCTGCCTGCTCTGCGTGCCGTGCCCTTATTATCCCTTGCTGTTTCTCCTGTCGTCCCATCACAGCCTCAAGAACTATGAAGTCAATATATTTCCTTTGAAAATAGATTATTTATAAAAGTGCCAATCTGGGAGAATAAGCTTAGAAGTGGCCACTCCCCTTATTCTCTGCCTAGGTGAGTGTGAGAAGCCAAGGATGAGAGGTGGGTGGGGACGGGACACCAGAAACCATGCAGGAGGAAAAGCAAGTGAGGCTGGGCAACGGAGGAGGCCCAGGCCAGGGCTCACAGCCAGGGTGCTCTGCTAGCACCTGCTGGCCGGTCCACGTAAAGAAATTGGCAGAGAACTTGGAGCAGGAGGGTGTGGTAGATTGTCTATCCCATTAAGAGGTACGGTCCATTTCCTCTTCTCTCTAATCTAGGCCAATCCTATGACCTGCTCTGATCAGCAAAAGGCAGCACAAATCACACACCATAATTTCCAGTCTTCAGCCTTAAGAGGACTTGCACCTTCTACTTTCCCTCTTCTGGCATCCAGCCACCATGTGGCAAAGGTCATAATACACCACCAAACAAGGAGAGGGTGTGTGGAGAGAGAATGGCCCAGCCAGGCCCTCCTGTTCCAGCCACCCCAGTGAAGCCCCAGGCGTGAGTGAAGCCCACTGAGGCTGGTCCAACCCAGATCCCAGCTGAAGACACCTGCATGTGGGACCCCACTGACCCCAGCTGAATCTGGCCAATCCACAGACTCGTGAAGAAGAAGTAAATCCTCGCCGTTTAAGTTTTGGGCTAGGTTTTTATGCAGCCACAGATAACTGAAACAGAGGGTGACTCACACTCAATTGTTGTGAGACGCTGCAAGACAGCTCAGTTAACATCACTAATCCCCCAGTCTCAGAACAGAATGCTTACTGATCTTTGCGTTTTTGATAAAACATCTGTTTTAAATATACACTGTGGCCAGCATGCTTGCAAGAGGGAAGTGGGTGCCAGGAACTGAGACTTTGCCCAGGTTCGGAATCAGGGATGAGCTAAGGACATAGTGACAGCAGCTGGTGAGCGCTTCCCCCCTCCATGCTGGACGGCATGCACAGGTGCTTTCCCTCACTGTTTCATTGTAGCCTTTGGAAGTAGGACCCGTAAAGTGTCTCATTTTATAGATTAGGAAACATTGAGGCTTAGAAAGCAGAAGCATCTGCCCAGGATTAAACTGTTAATAAGTGGCAGAGTACTTGGCTCAGGGATATCTTGCTCTCCAAGCTATACCGACTTTCCTGAACCAGAATGTCCCATCCGTCCCTTCTGATTGCAGCCTGAGGTTGGGAGGCTTGGGAGCTCATAGAAGAGGCTCTCCAGAAGGAGCACGTTGGCCATTATGCAGTTGCGTGTTCTGTGTCTACGTTTCTAAGCACAGAGCTTCCTCTCTGAAATCGCTGAGCAGCCCCAGGCCACCCAGACAGAGCCTCTGGGTCCTAGAAGGAAGGAGCCTCACTTCTGCCCCCGTTTAATCTTGGAAGCCTTCCTGGGAGAGTTTAGCTTTGAGCTCTGTTTTGGAAGCAGTGAGAGAGGCAGCTGGATGAATGCTAAGTAGGACATTTTTAGTTCAAGCAGCAACTCCCGAGATGCTGCAGTGAAAATCTCAGTAAAATGGAGAAGGCAGAAATAGTTCGTATGTTGTATAGCAAAATTACAATTCAAAATAATTTCAGTGGGTTTCAAAGATGGGCCAAAACCAACATGATAACCTTTAACAGAAATAAATGCAAACTCCCAAAATGGAGGTGCAAATGATTATTTATACAATTTTAGGGTGTGGAGGGCTGACTTGAAAGCAGTCCATGGGAAAACTAATTGGGGGTTTGGGTGAACCTACGTAAACTCAGAAGAATCCAACGCTGAGATGCAGCTGCTAAAAGAAAAGATCTGAAGCAATCTTGGGTTGCGTAAATACATGTTTATTGTGCCAGTTTAGGTCTAGGAGGTAAAAATGACCGAATGTGAAGCTGAGTGCAGTTGTGGGTGACTCTCTTTTACATGGACCAACAGCTTGGGCTTCCTGGAAGAACACTGCATCCCTTAAGCCTTGCCCCAGCTGTGCTCCCTGCCCCCAAGGTTGGTCGCTCAGATTCAAGGACACCTAAGTGAATCATGTTTTCAGGGGGGTAAAACTTCGAAAAGAACTAATGCCTCAGGCTCACGAGTATGGTGTTACCCCCTTTTCTTTTAGTTCCTGCTGACCAGGCCTTGCTCCCAGCGTCTCTTCCTTCTCACTTTCTCTGGTCCTTCCTTCTCTTCCCATGTGACCAATTCAGGCTCCAGGACTAAGGACCCAGCCTAAGCTGGGAGGCCGAGAACAGTCCTACTTTGCACACCAGAGCCAACCGCCTCTGTGGCTCAATTCTCTGAGTCTGTGCTGCTGGTGGGTAGTGTTAGATCTGTCCTTTCTCTCATTGGAAGGTGGGATCTGAGACTCCAGTGTGGCCAATAGGGAAGGAAGAAACAGACGGGTCTTGCAGGGTACCCCAGTTCTAGGCTCTATGCTGACTCCAGCCTGGAGTTTCCTGCTATACTGATCTAGCTCTGCTGAGCTCTGCTCTAGGGTTTGGGAACTCTTCCCCAACCAATAACGACACTCTTCTTTGCTTCATCTATGTAGATATATTATTTTGGAAACTGCTTTGGACTGAACTGTGTCCCCTCCAAATCCATATGTTGAAGAACTATCCCCCAGTATTGTGGCATTTAGAAATGGGATCTTTGGAAGGTAACTAGGTTTGGATGAGGTCATTAGGGTGGGGGTCCTTGTGAGGAGATTAGTGCCCTTATATAAGAAGAGCATTCTCGGCCTACCTAAAAGGAGGTTTGGGGCTGTGAGGAAATCCCCAAATAGGGCTGTTCTTTGGGAAAACCAGGGGATTGGCCTCTCCCAGAGTTATGGCTACTGGGAAAGGCAAACTGCCTGCCTGAGGCCTAAAGGCAATATCTCTGGAGAGAGAAGCCTGAGAGGAAAGCATCAGAAGAAAGGAGAGTATTAAAAACACCTATAGTGCATTTTACAAAGGTACATGTCAAATCTACCGAGTGTAGAATATAAATGTCTTAACATAATAATAAGAAAGTGTGGTGAAGACTATGTTAACTAGTTTGATGTAAGTATTTCAAATTGTATATAAAACCAGCACATTGTACCCCATAAATGCATTAATGTACACAACTATGATTTAATTTAAAAAAAAAAAAAAAACAACCCTACCCTCAAGATAGAGAAAGTAAGGGCTCAAGAAAGCTTCCAGTTCCTGTCTTGGCAAGGGGGCCAAAGTCACAGAACAGGACCATGGTGTGTCAAAAGAGTCAGATTCTGCAACCTCACCATTTTTGGTTTCTTTGTCACAATAACTCCTCCTTCCCTCCAAGTGTGTGTGTGTGGGGGCGCTTTACACAGTAGAGAGTGCTTGAGAGACTGGGTCCCCTTTTCCCAGTGTCTGGGTTTGGGCAACAGCTTGTCGGCTAGAGTAGGCAAAGACCCCACTAGGAGAGAAGACACAGGGCGAGCCTGGGGCAGAGACGCAGGAATGGAAAGGTGTCTCGGGGGTAGAACAACTGGCTCGGGTGACAGAAAGTCTCAATGTCCATGTCCCATATCTTTTCGGCCATCCTGTGGAAGGTGGTCCCAGTAGGGAGAACCGAGACCAATGCGTAAAAGTGACAAGAAGGCAATTTGGGATCTTCTGAGGAAGACTGGCTACGCCCCGGCGCTGCCTGGCCGTGGAGACTCCGACCTCTAGGGTGATGTGTTCCTTGCCTCTGGAATAGTCAAGAGACTGAGCAGTGACCCGTGTGCTCTGTGGAAATGTGGGCTACATACTAGCAGCTCTCCATGGGCCCTGCCAGTAATGAGCAGGCAAAAGGCCCTCACAAAAGCCCAACACCAAGCCTCGGGTCTCAGGAGCAGCCTGACCTCTATGACTCAGAACATGACTAGGATATAAATGCCAGGGAAATATTCAGTGAGCTGGGGCCACTTCTGACAATCCCTTTTTTCCCAACTCATCCGGAGATGACATCGTGTGGTGATGGGACATTCACATGTAGTTGCTGCCTGGCTGGTCTGCTCTGCCCTCCTGTCCTGCTCCTCAGATGGACACATCTGCGGGTGTTAAGGGGAGAAAGTCTCTGAAACAGAGCTTCCTTCACAATGCGCACAGAAGGTCTTCTCTCCAGGATCTGTATTATTTGCAGAGAGAAGACAGCCCCTGACGTCAGGGGCTCATAGGCTGTAGGAAAGGCAGCCCTGTGAAATACAGACACTTGGGATCAGTTATCCATTTGGTAAGTGTCAGCTGAGTGTGACCTCTATGGTAGGCACTGGAGATGAAGCAGCGACAAACAAAACATTGTTCTTGGGGATGAATTCCAGGGGAAGAATTCGATTGAAGGCTAGTCAATGTATAAAGATCGTGGCATGTTGTGCAAAATGCCATGAAGGAAATCTAGAAAGGGGAAAAACAGAGAGAGAGAGAGAGGAGTGGGACCTAGTTTAAGAAAGGACAGTGGGGCAACTTCTCTGACAAGAAGACAATACGATTTCTACCCAAGGCTCGAGAGGCAGCCAACCAGATGAGAACCGCAGAGATGAGCCCTCCGAGGAAGAACAGCTCCCTGAGAGCCGAGAAAGGGCTTGGTGCGCTGAAGACGCAGAAAGGAGGTCGGCATGACCCGGTGGGAGTGGCATACAATGAAACTGGAAAGGAGGCAGGAGGAAGCTCCTACAGGGCTTTGTGGGATTCAAGGGATTTTATTCTAAGTTCCATTTGAGATCAGAGTTCCCCGTTTGGGGACTAGTCCAGTGAGGATTCTAAAAGGACCAAGGAAGTGTCCAGACCCGCTGGGATTCCATCACAGACTCTGATGCCGTGTGTCTGATGCAGCCGTCCTCTGCCCCACTGCTCAGCTCAGAGCTGCCTCCATCAAGGAGCAGACAGAGTGAGATTCTTCCAGGATGCAGAGGGTCTGGACGCTTTGGAGGCTGACAGTAAAGGGTCTTGGAAGTAATCAGAGAAGGCTCGAGAGACAGACAGTGGAAAAAGAAGAAGAATACGGCTGGGTAAGGTCTGGGACTCTGTCTCCTGGCCCCATTCCCCTAAAAGTCACTAATGGAACAAATCTCTCTCTGTCTCTTTGTCTTTCTCGCCCTCTGCCTCTTCCCCCTCCAGCCTCCCCAGAGGAGAGAGAGCTACAGAGTCACTCCATGAAGGTTGCATTCTTGGAAGGCCTGGGCTTTTCCAAGCCAGTGCTACTGCAATAACATTTACCACATCAATTTTGGAAAGGAAGAAGTACAGGAAGCTGGTCCAGGCAGAAGGCAGGAAACTTGGGAGCTTCTCTGGTTTAATCTTTTCTTCTCTGTTTTATTTTTAAAAATCCACTTTGCAAAGATGTATGGCCTCCAAGTTTCTGAAAAGGGAAGCAGCAAAGAAACTCCTTCTGGTGTGAATGAAAAGAATTACATAAACCACAGTAAATTTAGTATGAAATTACATTGTCAGCCCCAGAGGAGAAAGATACATTTCCATCACACATTAGCCATGTTCAAGCATCCATTATCCAAAGTTCTCAGTCTGCCTGCACTTAAAGGGACACAGTGGCATGTAGGTCTGGCCCTTTCCATAAAATGGAAGTTGTTGGAAGACATTAATTACGTGACCTTCCTCAGGGCACTGACTTTTTATAGAATTTCTTCTTTATACTTATACTTGTCTTTACTTTCTAAAGTGGGACTTGGACTCCTGCTGATTCTTAGGCTCCATTAGATCAGAATTTCACTCCTCTTGGGGATTTTTACAATTCTAATAGTTCTTCAAGTCCTAGGAGGCCCAGCTATATAGAGGCTCCAGGCTGAAAGGAGAAAACTCAACACTTTGGATATAGATTTCAAGTCCAAGCTCTGCCACCTTTCAACTGTAGGACCTTGGGCAAATTACTGACCATTTCTAGTCCTGTTTCCTCATCTGTAAAAATGATAATAATAATGTTATACCTACCCTTTACTGCAAACGTTGTTGCAGACGTCAAGGGAATAAATGGGTTTGTAATGCCCTTGGCACAGTGCCTGACCGCTAGTAATTTTTCAGCAAAACTTAGCTCCTCTTCCAATAGTTCTAGAAACTTCTGTCATCTCCCTCTGAGATACTCATTTTGTCCAAAGGATGCTATGTGTTATTGATAATGTGCAGTCCTGGCCTAACACATTTCTCTCATTCATTCATTCAACAAGCATTTTTATTTATTTATTTATTTATTTATTTATTTATTTATTTATTTATTTTGTAGAGACAGAGTCTCACTTTATCGCCCTTGGTAGAGTGCCATGGCATCACACAGCTCACAGCAACCTCCAACTCCTGGGCTTAGGCAATTCT
>CAUYRH010011454.1:0-14549 GCA_963574655.1 Perodicticus potto | reverse complement strand
ACTACTTTTTTTTTTTTTTTTTTTGAGACAGAGCCTCAAGCTGTCACCCTGGATAGAGTGAGCATCTCTCACTCGTGGCATCACAGCTCACAGCAACCTCCAATTC
The DNA here is from genome assembly GCA_963574655.1 of Perodicticus potto. Taxonomy (NCBI): domain Eukaryota; kingdom Metazoa; phylum Chordata; class Mammalia; order Primates; family Lorisidae; genus Perodicticus; species Perodicticus potto. Next base: position 14,443 of record CAUYRH010011454.1, on the reverse strand, counting down.
CTGGGCTCAAGTGAGTCTCCTGCCTCCACCTCCCAAGTAACTGGGACTACAGGTGCCCGCCACAATGCCTGGCCACTTTTTGGTTGCAGCCGTCATTGTTGTTTGGCGGGCCCGGGCTAGATTCGAACCTGCCAGCTGAGGTGTACGTGGCTGGCGCCTTAGCCCATTGAGCCACAGGTGCCGAGTCAAGTCAAAGATTTTTAATTGCTTACAATTTTATGTAGTATAGCACAGAAAGCTACTTTGATTAACTTCAGTATCTGTCTTTATTTAGTTATTGCCATTCTGTCATTAAGTATACTGTATTAAGTGCTTATTGAGTGCCAAGGATTGTGCTAGTAATGAGGATAGAAAGAAAGAAGACATAATTCTTCTTGTAGTCATTCATTGTTCTTTAAACTATAGGTTAAAACTGGTTAGTGGGTCTTGAAATGAATTTTATTCATCATGACTGGAATTTTCAGTATAAAATTACCAGAGGACATCACATGTGGGAAGGAAAAGTACTTTTCCATAAAACTTTTTAATGAGGGTCATGTATGTAAATCTCTGTATGTATACATGCATGGATTTATTCATGCACACATACATATTTATGCATACATATTCATATATATGTGTATGTGTACTTGGCTGTAATATAAGATGTATTTCTTATTATGGGTCATGGTCCAACCAAAACATTTGTTCAGGTAGATAAACAATGTTATACTCAAGACTCCAAGGCAAATAAATCATAGACCTGGGATTTAAATAGTACATAATGAAATTATAATTGCATCAATAAATATTAAATTATCAATAAATTTACTGAGTGCTGCTTGTGATGCTTTATGAAAAAACGTGAGAAACTTTATGGAAAAGATTTATTTTCTCTCTTTTTTTTGCAGTTTTTGGCCAGGGCTGGGTTTGCACCCACCACCTCCAGCATACAGGGCTGGCACCCTACTCCATTAAGCCACAGGCGCCACCCGAAAAGATTTATTTTCTATAGGAAGGCTAAATATTGTAAATATTAATTCATGGATATTAATGTATTAATCAAGACAGCTAGTGTATAGTCAAGGATGACATACAAATAATTACAAGAATGATGTGTTTATAAAGGGTAACAAATTATGTTATACAAAGATTGTATAAGATAAAATCTGAGCATATGGTATATATCTATAGTTCTTTCACAGACCATTTGTAGATTTAATACATTCTCAGCCAAAATCATAGCCGCTTTTTTGAAATGACTCCAATATTGAAAACACCAAAGAGTGTTTGTGTACGTTGAGAAAAACAAAAAAGGAGGCTGGTGATGGCTCATGTCTATAATCCTGGCACTCTGGGAGGCTGATGTGGGTGGATTGCTTAAGCTCAGGAGTTTGAGACCAGCAAGAACAAGATCTTGTCTCTAAAAATAACCAGGGTGTTGTGACGGATGCCTGTAGTCCTAGCTACTCAGGAGGCTGAGGCAAGAGGATTTCTTGAGCCTGAGAGTTTGAGGTTGCTTTGAGCTATAATGTCATGGTACTCAACCCCAGGGCGACTGAGTGAGACTCTGTCTCAAAAAGGAAAAGGGGAAAAATACCTTTAGAACAGGGTGTGATGGCTCGGCGCCTGTGGCTCAACGGGCTAAGGCGCCAGCCACATACACCTGAGTTGGCGGGTTCGAACCCAGCCTGGGCCCGCCAAATAACAATGACGGCTGCAACCAAAAAATGGCCGGGCGTTGTGGCGGGCACCTGTAGTTCCAGCTACTTGGGAGACAGAGGCAAGAGACTCGCTTGAGCCCAGGAATTGGAGGTTGCTGTGAGCTGTGATGCCAGAGCACTCTATCCAGGGTGACAGCTTGAGGCTCTGTCTCCAAAAAAAAAAAAACCAACATCGTGTAGTACTGGCATAAATAGAAACATAGAACCATAAAAAAGAATAGGAAATGTAGAAATATGTATGAAATATTTACTAAAACACTTGGATATAGAAAAGAAAATTTTTTTTAAAGACACAAGGAGATGCAGTGTTGCTCAGGGTAGAGAGCAGTGGATAGTCACAGACACGATCATGGTGCACTGCAGCCCCACGCTCCCAGCCTCAAATGATTCTCCCATCTCAATTTCCTGACTGTTTGGGAATATCGATATGGGCTGTATCAGCACATAGCTGGATATAGAAAGATTTTAAGATAAATGTTGAGGAAAATTTATTAGTAGTATAGAAGAAATTATCTAGTTTCTTATACTAAACTCAGGTGATGTGAAGAGTTGAATATTTTTTAAAAGCCAAAATATAGAGAAATTAAAAGAAATTTAAGAGAATATCTTTAAGTGATGAAACAAATCTATTGGCAGGGATATCCAGATTCAATTTATACACATCAAACACTTAGGGTTAATGAAAAATAAAGTTAAATAGAAAATATTTGTAAATACTATTGGCTTAGAATATTCTAAAATGTCTGTCTCTATATAACAACATTCTAGTTAATTTGAATGCCAGGTAGTTTTTTTTTTTTTCTTTTTAAATGTCTTTTCTCTGATCATCTATTAGGATCACCTCATATCTGAACCACTCATTAAGAATCAGGCTTTATAAGTTTATATTTTTAAAATTCTGTTAAATGTAGCTTGAGTCATTTGATTTTAAATCCCATAGAAGAATTACAGCATTACCCCAAAATTGCTTTCAGTGCAAATTCTAGAGACCTTGTGATGTGCTATGATTATTCACCCATACACCTCTACATGGGTCATTATGAAAGTTTTGAGATAGAAAAAAAAAAAATCAGGAAACATAAAACCTATGCAGAGGGAAACAAATGAAGCCCTTCCAGCAATACGAATAATCTAAGCAAGTTGAGACTTGAATTAGAAAGGATGCCGTCCACTGTGTTTCTTGAAAGTGAAACAGTGGGCCATAATACAGTATTTATAAAACAAAAACTTTTTGCAAGAGAAGAAAGAAAATCTCTCTCTCTTTCTGTACTCCCTCTCCTAGGATGCCTCTTTGTGATTGTGTTGTAGTATATCTGAGCTTATCTGAAACACAAGGCATCTTTGTTGACATCATCGATGATGCATGTCAGCAGGATTGTTCAATGCTGCCAGACTTGTATTGGTAATCATTTCAAGTATCCATGTCCATTGCAGCTGCTCTGGAACTCATACGGGCATCCCAGTTTTTACAAACTCATGGAAGAACCACCTGGGTAAGATGGAGTATGTTACAGGGTTTTCAAGAACTTAATATGTGAAAGAGTTAAAAGGTTAGAACAAAAGTTGACCTTTATGCTATGTCAACAAAGAAAAAATAGAAGATGGCTTGGTAGTGGTAATCCTCTAATGCTCTTAAAATAGAGGAAGGTTTATCCATTTTTAAGTAAAATGCTGGTGAGTGCATGAGGATTCTAATTGAATTTGGAATTCAAAAATCCTAACTAGAACCCATAGAAACTGCTACAACACTCTCCCTTAGTGAAACATTTCAGAATTCCTGGACAGTCAGTTACATATAAATTGCTTTTTTTGTTGTTCAGTTAGTATGGAGTTTTTGTATTATATTTTCTCCTAGGCTTTTATTAAACAATGTTTATGAAAGATACTTAGAACAGTACCCAGTGCTGGCCCTTTAGTCTTAGGTCTTTAGTATATGTATTGGGAAGCATGAAAATTGTGTGCATGAAGTCATTTCTTCAGTATTTTTTCTTGGCAGTTCTTTTCCTTTTTAATTTTTTTATACCTTTTTTTTTCAGTTTTTAAATTAATTTGAGGGTATAAATTTTTAGGTTACATTGTTCCACTTCCAAGGTAAAGTTCAAGTTGTAGTTGAGTCCTTCACCCAAGGGGCCTGCTGAACACCCTCACATTGTGCACATTAGATGAGATCCCACCAATTGCCCACCTTCCTCCCTCCCTTCCTCTTCCCTGCCCTCCCCCTTGCTAGACTATATATCTGTTTTATCATTTGTATGGACATACATTTATTTATGTATTTGTTTCATATTAGTATTGAGTATATTGTATATTTTTTTCCCCATTCTTGAGATACCTTACTAAGAAGAATGTGTTTCAACTCCATCCAGGTAAACATAAAAGATGTAGTTTTCAACTTTTCTTATGGTTGTATGGTACTTCATGGTGTACGTATGCCACAGTTTGTCGATCAGTTCAAGGAATGGTGAACATTGAGGTTGCTTCCATGACTTGGCAATTATGAATTGAGCTGCAGTAAACATTCTGGTACACATGTCTTTGTGGTAAAATGATCTTTGTTCTTCTCAGTAGACACCTAGTGATGGAATTGCTGGATCAAATGGAAGGGTGACTTTAGTTATTTAAGAATTCTCTATACTTTCCATAAAGGTTATATTAGTTTGATATCCCACCAGCAATGTAGAAGTGTTCCTTCTCCCCTAAATGATGGGGGGACTAAAGTCATCCATGCCAGCATCTGCATATTTGGGACTTTATGATGTGGGCTAATCTCACTGGAGTTAGGTGATATCTTAGAATGGTTTTGATTTGCATTTCTCTGATAATTAAAGATGATGAACATTTTATCAGGGATTTGTTGGCCATTTGTCTTCTTCAGAGAAGTTTCTGTTCAAGTCTTTTGTCAACTTAGAAATGGAATCGTTTGCTCTTTTCTTGTTGATTGAGTTCTTTGTAGATTCTAGTTATCAGGCCTTTGTTAGATTCCTTACATGCAAAAATCTCCCATTTTGAAGGCTGTTTGCCTTGTTTATGATACCCTTAGCTGTGCAGAAGTGTTTTAGCTTGATCAAATCAGTGATTCATTTTTGGTGTTGCTACAGTTGCCAAGGAGGTCTTCCTCATGAAGTCTTTTCCCAGGCCAATATCTTCAAGCATTTTCCTCTTTCTTGGGTTTTTATTGTTCCATGTCTTAAATTTAAATCTTTTATCCAATGACAATCAATTTTTGTCAGTGGTGAGAGGTGTGGGTCCAGTTCCAGGCATCTACATATGGCTAACCGGTTCTCCTAGCACCATTTATTAAAAAGGGATTCTTTTCCGCAGTGTGTGCTTTCATTTGGTTTATCAAAGATCAAATAGCTATATGTGGCTGCATTCATCTCTAGATTCCCTATTCTATTCCATAGGTCTATATCTCTGTTTTTGTGCCCGTACCATGTTGTTTAGATCACCATAGATTTGTGGTATAACCTGAAGTCTGGTAACATGATGCCTACAGATTTGTTTGTATTTCTAAGAATTGTGTTTGCTATTCAGGGTTTTTTGTGGTCCCATATGAATGGGTTAGGGATAGGGTTATTTTTTCAAGTTCTTCAGAGTATGACTTTGGTGATTTGATGTAGATTGCATTAAATCTGTAGATTTCCTTGGGTAGAATGGACATTTTAATGATGTTGATTCTGCCCAACTAGGAGCATGGTGTGTTTTTCCATTTGTTAACAACTTTTGCTGTTTCTTTTCTTAGGGTTTTGTAGTTCTCTTTATAGATATCTTTCATGTCCTTTGTTAGTTTAATTCCCAGCTATTTCATCTTCTTTGGTGCCACTGTAAAAGGTATAGAATCTTTGATTTTATTCTCAGCTTGACTGTTACTGGCATATATAAAGGCTATTAATTTGTGGGTGATGAGTTTATATCCCGAGACAATGCTGTTACTCCTTGATCACTTCTAGGAGCTTTGTAGTTGAGTCCCCTGGGTTTTCCAGGTATAAGATGTCATATGCAAAGAACGAGAGTTTGACTGCCTCTGTCCTCATCTGAAAACCCTTGATTTCTTTCTTTTTATTGATTGTAATGGCTAGGACTTCTAGTACTATGTTGAATAGCAGTGGTAAAAGTGGGCTTCCTTGTCTAATTCCAGTTCTCAGTGGAGATCTTTCAGTTTTTACTCCATGCAATATGATATTGGCTATAGGTTTGTTGTAGATGGCTTCTATCAGTTTAAAATATGTCCCACCTAAGCCTAATTTCTAAAGTGTATCAAAACAGGATGCTGGATATTGTCAAAAGCCTTTTTTGCATCAATTAAGAGAATCATATGGTGTTTGTTTTAGATTTTATTTATGTGATGGATTACATTTATAGATTTACATATGTTGATCAGCTTTGCATCTCTGGGATAAAACCAACTTGATCATGGTGTATAACTTTTTTAATGTGTCTCTTTATTCTGCTCGCTAAGATCTTACTGAATATTTTTGCATCAATATTCATTAATGATATTGCCCTATAATTTTGGGGGGTTTTTTTGATCTTTTCCTGGTTTTGGAATTGGTAATATTTGCTACATAGAATGTGTTCAGGGAGAATTCCTTTCATCTCCAGGTTTTGGAAGAGCTTATGTAATATAGCAGTGGTTCTCAACCTTCCTAATGCCGCAATGTATTTTCATTGTTACAAAAGGGTCGTGACCCTGTAATGTAGGGACTAGTTCCTCTTTGAAGGTTTGATAGAATTCTGATGTGAAGCCATCTGGTCCAGGGCTTTTCTTTTCTGGAAGATTTTATATAGTTGATGCTATTTCAGAGGTCAAGCTAAAATTTCTCTTTCTTTCTGGTGGAATGTAGGAAGGTGTCATATCGGTCCATTTCCTCTGCATTTTCATATTTTGGGACATAGAGTTTTTTGTAGTAATCATTGAGGATCTTTTATATTTCTATGGTATTTCTCCTTTATCATTTCTGATTGAAGTTATTAGAGATCTTAATTTTCTGTTTCTGGTTAGTCTAAGGGTTTATCAATTCTATTAATTTTTTCAAAGAACCAACCTTTTGTTTCGCTGATTTTCCAAATGATTCTTTTGTTTTCAATATCATTGATTTCTGCTCTGATTCTGGTTATTTCTTTTCTTCTGGTGGGTTTGGAGCTAGATTGTTCTTTCTTTTCCAGTTGCTTGAGATACCCCATTAGGTTGTTGACTTGCTCTCTTTCTATTTTCTTAATGAAGGCATCCAATGCTATAAATTTCCCTCTTAGTACTACCTTTGCAGTATCCCACAGGTTTTGATACCTTGTGGCTTCCATTATCATTTTGTTCAATAAATCTAATGATTTCCTTCCTAATCTAGTCTTTGACATAGTGTCAGTCAGCATAAGGTTATTTAGTTTCCATGACTTTATTTGGGTATGAAGAGTTCTATTACTTTTGAGTTGAACTTTTATTCCATGATGGTCTGAGAAGATACAAGGAATAATTTCTATTCTTTTGACTTTGTTGAGGTTACACTTGTGTCCTAAGATGAGATCAATTTGAAGGATGATCCATGGGCTGATGAGAAGAGTGTGTATTCAGTTTTTTAGGATGAAAGTTCTATATATGCCTATTAAGTTAATTTGTTCTAGTGTTATATTTAAGTCCATTGTTTCTTTGTTTAGTTTCTGCTTGGAGGATCTGTCCAGTATCAAATCTCCAAATATTATATGATGCAGGAAGATATATTGTTTCAATCATTTAGAGTTTGTTTAACAAATTGGGGAACATTTAAATGTGGCTCATAAATGTTAATTATTGAAATCTTTTCATGTTGTGTATTTTCTTTGATAAGTATGTAATACCCATTCTTGTTTTTCCTTATTTTTGTTGGTTTAAGTTCAATTGTATCTGCAAATAAGATTACAATCCCTTCTTTTTTCTCATTTCCCTTTGCCTAGATCAGTAGTTCTCAACCTGTGGGTCACGACTCCTTTGTAACAATGAAAATACATTGTGGCATTAGGAAGGTTGAGAACCACTGGCCTACATTATTGTTTTGCATCCCTTCATCTGGAGTCTTATTTTATCCTTTGAGGTTACATGTGTTTCTTGCAGATAATAACTTTCAGGCCTAAAGTTTTGTATTCAGTCACTTAGCCTATGCCTCATTAGAGGGAAATTCAAGCCATTGACATTTATTGAGAGCATTCATCGGTGTGGTGGAGTTTTGATCCTCTTGTTTTTCAGACATCTAGAGCTTATTTTTTTCCCAAGCATCATTAATTGGTGCTTTAATTGGAATGGAAGAGAAGATGGAAATGGAAATCCTTCAATTTCTGGGTGTGTTTGTGTTTACTTTGGTGATTGGCCATCATGCTGGTCGTTTTGAAGAGTAGGTCTGAGTATTTCCTGTAGAGCTGGTCTAGTTGTGGCATATTTCCTCAACATTTGCATGTAGGTAAAATATTTCATTTCTCCATCACATATGAAACTCAGTTTAGCAACATGTAGGATCCTGGGCTGCAAATTGTTTTGTTTAAGAAAGTTAAAGGCTGATGATCGTTCTGGCTTGAAAAGTTTCTTCTGAAAGATCTGCAGTCATCCTGATATTTTTCCCTTTGTAGGTAAGACTTATCTTGCACCTGGGTGCTTGCAGGATTTTTTCCTTCATATTAACTTTGGCAAAGTTAATTACACTGTGTCTAGGAGATGCTTTGTTTGGATTGAGTCATGCTGGAGTTCTGAAACTATCTATGTCTGTATTTATGTGTCTCTTGCAATGCTTGGGAAATTTTCCAGCATAATGTCTCAGAGTAGAGCATCCTTCTCTCCTTCAGTAATCCCTATAATTCTGATGTTTGATCTTTCAAAATGATCCCATAACTCTGTCAGTGAATTTTTTCTTTTCTTCTTCTTTATGCACTATTGAGTACTTGGGATAGTTCAGAGGGCTGGTTTTCAATTTCCGAATGTCTCTTTTTCATGTACAGTTCTATTACTGAGGATCTCTACTGAGTTTAGAAGCTTCTGGACTACCTCGTCCAGTTCCCTAAGCTCTACTATATCTTTCCTCATTATGTCAATATCCTTGGTAACATTGTAAAGTTACTAATTTCTTGAGACAACTCTTGGACTATTTTTTGGATTTCTACTTCCATCTTCTCCTACATTCCAATCATCTTATTTGCTAGCCATATTCTAAATTCTTTTTCTGACATTTTAGCAATTTCTCTATGGATGGTATTTTCTGCTGTATCTCCCTTGTACTCTCCTCTTGGGAGAGTTGCTCTGCTCTGATTTTTCTTGTTGCCAGAATCTTTTAGCTCCTCCTCATGAGTATTTTCAGCTTTAAAAATATATATATTACACTTTTTTACTTGGAATGATGGGTCCCTGAATAGATATTGAGAGAGAACCTAGTTGGGGACCCTTAGGAAACACTGTCCCGGAGGTAATTGGCAATTAAAACTGGCAGGGTAAGATTGGCTTGGAAGGCCCCAGGAACTAGAGCTAACCACCCCTTCCTGAATTATCTGGAGCTTGTGCTTGTGGCCTTTCCCTGATAGCCCTGAAAAACTCCTTTCAGGGCTGCAACTGGAATCTTGGAGTGCTGAACTGGCTAGACAGTGCAACCTGGCTCTCTCCTGGCATCAGCTTGCCCTCCACCCAATCCCAAGGAGTTGCATCACTTAGCTGAAACCTCCAAGATCTGCACACTTGCAGCCCTGCCCACTCCCCCTTGCGATAGCTGGAGGACTGAACAGACCCACCCCTTTCTAACCTCGCTCACTGCAGCACAAACAAAGTGAAGTAAAAATAATACTGTGAACCCTCAGCCCCAGACAGCAGAGAGCAAGAATCCATGGCTGACTTTGACCAAGATTTCTAGCCAAGGTCGCCCAGGTAGTGTAAGCAACACTCACCCAAACATGCCCAGAGGGATGTCAGGCATGGGAGAACAGGTATCTGTAGGTAGTTCTTACTGAGAATTTCCAGAGGGGTTGGGGGAGGGACTCCTTCTATGGGAAAGGGAGGCAGCTGAGACCACATCTCTCCACACCAACGTTAGGACTGTGGCACCACTATATCCTTGCCAGCTGCTCAGCGACCCACACAATGGATCGGCCTCTCAGAATATTCCCCAAACCCTCTGGCCTCTGTCGGGGACAGTCCCCCAGGCAACAAGATGGGGGGAAGGGTGGACTGTGGGTTCAGAACTGTGGAGAGGAAGTTTGTTCTCTTTTGTGCCAAACAGACTGGGGACTGGGCTCAGAGCTAGAGCTTCCAAAGTATAGGAGAATCAGGAACTCCCGACTCTATCCTGTGGGCTGAGGCAAAGTTCCTCAGTTTCTGTTGTAGGAGGCGTCTTCCATCCCCTTGACAACAGAAAGACTAGTTGCCAGTATCTGTATTCTGTTAACTTTTTTCCTCTTTCTCTCCCAATTTGTCTCACTGGGAATGGTGTGAACCTCACATACTTCTCCTTGTGTTCAGCTCCCCACTTTCAGCTTCTCCACGTTCACTTCAGTCCAACTCCTCTCCCAGAAGCCCAGGAGCTTCTGACAAAAGTTGTCTCTAGTTGGCCTTATTGTCAGTATTTTTTAAAAAGAATATTTTCTGTCCATTTTGATTCTCCTTCCTTCCTAATGCTTAAAGAAGCATTTCTCAAAATGCTTCCTAATTTTGGCCTGGACATTTTCCATCTTATTCAAGGATTAATAGAGTGCGTACCACTCATTAATTTCAGAGTTACTAAGGTGAGGGGGAGGAGGTGGTTTTATTATTTGGTTCAACTGGAGATTATATTCATAATCTTAAAAGTTCTTGTGCTTTGATGGAAATAATAGCTTTTTTGTTTTTTGATCTCCTAAATCCAGACTACTAACTGTTTAATAAAGAAGGGCAAGAATTTTTTTTGAGGCATAACAATATTAATAACTCTTGGTTGTCTTGGGCAATCTTCTAAATTTATTTTATTTAGAATTTTTTTATTTTCAAGATATTGGTATATGGGGCATTCATTTTTAAATTGACTTCTGATTTCTCACTTTTTAAATGATAATAAAGAGCAATATCTGCATGATATAAATTCTTGGGAATATATCAGTTTTTTTTGTGTGTATGTGTGTGTGCACGTGTGCCCTGAAGCTGGGTTTAGAAAACTTCTTTAGAGGGCCAGACAGTTAATTTTTTAGCCATTTTGGCAAGATGCTAAATTGAGGCTATTTTTTTTTTAAGACAGAGTCTCACTTTGTTGTTCTCAGTAGAGTGCTGTGGCGTCACAGCTCACAGCAACCTCAAACTCTTGGGCTTAAGCTATTCTCTTATCTCAGCTGGGACTACAGTTGCCTACCACAACAGCTGGCTATTTTTAGAGATGGGAGTCTCACTCTTACTCAGGCTGGTCTCAAACCGTGATCTCAGGCAGTCCACCCACCTCATCCTCTTAGAGTGCTAAGATTATAGGCATGAGCTACTGTGCTCAGCCTAAATTGGGGCTATTATATAGATAGAAACATTTCATATGCAACTGTTTAAAAATATGGATTATGATAAAGAGAAGCATCTAGCCATATTTGTTTGTGGACTATAGTTTATTAACTTCTAGCCAAAAATACAGTGATTTTTTTTTTGTCAAGGTAGCAATAATGTCTATTATATCAAGCTTGTTGATTATAACATTTGTATTTTATTTGTCCTTATTAATTTTTTTCTTTGATTTGTGAGTTTCTGAGAGCAGTATTAATCTTGTGCTATATAGGGTTTTTTGTTTCTACTTTTAATTTTATCAATTTTTGTTTTAGCATTTTCAGGCTATTAGGTTTAAAAAAGTTTATGATTGCTTCATCTTCTTGGTGGATTGTTCCTCTAATCACTAATTCAAATCTTTGTTTATTAATACATCTTTATTTCATCCCTGTCTCTTATGTTGCAGTAATTATTGCTATATCATTTTTTTGTGGTTGTTGAGGTTTATCTGGCATTTTTTCTCCTTATTGTTTCCCTCTAATTTTTTTTTTAGTCAAACCTTATGTTAGTTTTCTAGAGCTGCCATAACAAATTACTATAAGCTTTGTGGCATCTCATAGCAGAAATGTATTCTGTCATCGTTCTAGAGGCTAGAAATCCGAAATCAAGATGGTATCATGAGTGCTGTGCTCAGTCTGAAAGCTCTAGAAGAGAAACTTTTGTTATCTCTAGCTTCCTTGGCATTCCGTGGGTTATAGATGGGTCACTCTATCTCTGCTTTCATTTTCACGTGTTCTTTTCCCTTGTGTGTCTGTGTGTCTCAGTTTCTCGCTTCTTATAAGGACGTCAGTTCTTGTGGATTTGGGGCCCACTCTAATCCAGTGTGACCTTAACTTGATTACATCTGCAACAACCCTATATTCAATAAGGTTGTAATCACAGATTCTGGGTGGGCATGAATTTCTAGAAGGGCATTAATCAACCTAGTCCACTTCTATTAAGGTATAACTAATGTGTAGCAAAATACAGCCTTTTTGGTGTACAACTTTATGGACTTAAACAATTGTGCAGCTATTGGAATCACCTCACAGAATTCCTTTGTCTTTTTTGTTTTTCATTCCTTACACCCACTGTTAGCTCTTGGCAATCCCTAATGCCTTTTATATCTCTGTAGTTTTGCCTTTTCTAGGCTGTCTTAAAATGAAATTGTATATTATGTAGCCTTTCAAGTCTGGCTTTTTTTCACTTAACATAAGGTAACTTGAAATTCATTCATACTATTCCATATATCTGTAATTTATTTCTGTATATTTCACAGTAGTATTGCATTTTATGCATGGATCATTTGGCTTATCCATTTACCAGTTGAAGGATGTTTGTGTAGCTTTCCAATTTTTGGCAATTATGAATAAAATCCCTATAAACATTTGTGCACAGATTTTCATGTGAGCATATGTTTTTATTTCTCTTGGGAGAATACCTGGGAGTTGGACTGTTGTCAATTGTCCTAGTGCTATTTGATGAAAAGACTGACCTTCTCGGCTTGGTGCCTGTGGCTCAAGCAGCTAAGGTACCAGCCACATACATCTAAGCTGGTGGGTTCAAATCCAGCCTGGGCCCGCCAAGCAACAATGATGGCTGCAACCAAAAAATAGCCGAGCGTTGTTGGGGGCGCCTGTAGTCCCAGCTACTTGGGAGGTGGAGACAGGAGAATTGCTTGAGGCCAGGAGTTTGGAGGTTGCTTTGAGCTGTAATGCCATAGAACTCTACCCAGGGTGACAGCTTGAGGCTCTGTCTCCAAAAAAAAAAAAAAAAGAAAAGACTATCCTTTCTCTATTAAATTACCTTTGATCATAAATAATTGAGTGTTTTTGTGGATTCTTTTCTATTCCTTAGATCTGTGCTTGCCCTACTGCCAGTACTATGTTCTCTTGATCACTAGAGCTTTATAGTATGCCTTGAAATGAGGTCGTGTGACTCCTCCCACTTTGTTATTCTTTACAGAATTGTTCAATTATTTTAGTTTTTTGCTTTTCTATATGAATTCTTTTTTTTTGAGACAGAGCCTCAAGCTGTCACCCTGGGTAGAGTGCAGTGGCATCACAGCTCACAGCAACCTCTAATTCCTGGGCTCAAGCGAGTCTCTTGCCTCCGCCTCCCAAGTAGCTGGGACTACAGGCGCCTGCCACAACGCCTGGCCATTTTTTGGTTGTAGCCGTCATTGTTGTTTGGCGAGCCCAGGCTGGATTCGAACCCGCCAGCTCAGGTGTACATGGCTGGCGCCTTAGCCCGTTGAGCCACGCGCCGAGCCTTCCATATGAATTCTTGAAGTACCTTTTGAATTTCTACAAAAGAAATTGTGCTGGGAGTTTGGAAGGATATTGAATCTGTAGTTGAACTTGGAGATATTTGATATTACCAATATTGAATCATTCAACTCATGAACAGAGAATATCTCTTCATTTACACAGTTTTCTCTGATTTCCTTCATATATGTATATATTTTAAATGTAGAGCTAATCTGCATTTTGTTAGATTTGTATCTACAGTGATTTGTGATTTTGGGTCTTGTGTTTTTTTCCCTTGGTTTTGCTTTCCCCTGGCCTCGTTTTTAGATTTTGGTTTTTTATAAATAGTATTTTAATTTCAATTTTCATTGTTCAACATAAAAATAGTTAATTTTTATATATTGACTTTGTATCCTGTGACTTTCCTAAATTGATGTATTAGTTCTAGTAGTTTTATTATAGATACTTGGATTTTTCATAGCAAAAAGTATATCTTCGGAATGGAGATGATTTTATTTTTCTCTTTCCTATTTGTCTTCTATTTTTTTTTTCTTGCCTTATTTTAATGGGTAGAATCTCTGGTGTGATACTGAATAGGAGTGTCTTCTTCTTTGTCTTAGCGGTAAAACATTTAGTCTTTCACCATTAAATATATCAATGGTCCATTTTATTCTTAATTTTCAGAATTTTTATCATTAATGGTTGTTGAATTTTGTAAGGAAATTAATCTTTATTAAGATAGAGATGATTGATGTGGTAAATTATAATACATTACTTTTTGACTCTTGAATCAGCTTTACATTCCTGGGATCAACCCTACTTGTTAATGATGTATTTTCCTTTTTATAAATTGTTGAAAAGTGATTCAGAGATTTTTTTTTTTTTTTTTTTTGAGACAGAGCCTCAAGCTGTCACCCTGGATAGAGTGCCATGGCATCACAGCTCACAGCAACCTCCAATTCCTGGGCTCAAGCGAGTCTCCTGCCTCCGCCTCCCAAGTAGCTGGGACTACA
>CAUYRH010011453.1:0-13241 GCA_963574655.1 Perodicticus potto | reverse complement strand
CTGTAGTCCCAGCTACTTGGGAGGCAGAGGCAGGAGACTCGCTTGAGCCCAGGAATTGGAGGTTGCTGTGAGCTGTGATGCCACAGCACTCTATCCAGGGTGACAGCTTGAGGCTCTGTCTCAAAAAAAAAAAAAATTATTAACAGGTTTCTAAAGTACTCGTATCAATTCAGACTCCCTGTAACAATGTATGAGAATTCCAGTTGCTTCATGTTTTTTTTTTTTTGAGACAGAGTCTCAATCTGTCACCCTGGATAGAGTGCTGTGGCATCACAGCTCACAGCAACCTCCAGTTCCTGGGCTCAAGTGAGTCTCTTGCCTCTGCCTTCCAAGTAGCTGGGACCACAGGCGCCCGCCACAACGGCCGGCCATTTTTTATTTTTTCTGTTTGGTTGCAGCCATCACTGTTGTTTGGCGGGCCGGGCTGGATTCGAACCCGCCAGCTCAGGTGTACGTGGCTGGTGCCTTAGCCTGTTGAGCCATAGGTGCCGAGCCTTGCTTCCTGTTTTTGCCAACACATGGCATTGTTAGTCTTTTTAATTCTGGCTATTCTTTTTTCCCCTTTTTTTGAGATAGAGTTGCACTATGTTACCCTCGGTAGAGAGCTGTGGCATCATAGCTCACAGCTGGGAGTACAGGCGCCCACCATGATGCCTGGCTATCTTTTTTTTTTTTGCAGTTGTCGTTGTTTAGTTGGCCCTGGCTGGGTTTGAACCCACCACCCTCAGTGTATGTGGCTGGTGCCATAACCACTGTGCTACGGGCGCCGAGCCGATCCCAGCTATTCCGATGGGAATATAGTAGTCTTCCCTGTCCTCTGACTGGCTTATGCATATCATCTCTCAGGGATCAGCTCAGATATTACCTCTTCCAGAAACAGTTCTGCCTTAGTTAGTACAGGCTGCTCTAGCAAAATACCATAAACAACACATATTTGTTTTTCTAATAGTTCTGGAGGCTGGAAGACTCAGTGCAGGGTTGCAGTGAGAGTGCCCTGTCTTGCAGACAGAGATTCTCTCTCTGTGTCCTCACGTGGGAGAGGGATGGGAAGGGAGGGAGGGTAAGAGACAGAGAGGGAGGGAGAGAGAGAGAAGCAGGCTCTGCTGTCTCTTCCCTTTCTTTCTTCTAAGGATAGTGATCATCAGGGCCACATCGTCCTGACCTCATCTAAAGCTCACTCCCTCCCAAAGTCCATCAATTTGGGGATTAGGGTTTCAACATAAAAACGTGTGAAATTTGGCACGCATGCGACCCCCACGTCTTCCCTGACCACTCAGCCTGAGCGGTTCCCGGCACTCACCTCATCCTAACTCTGTGCTGAAATGTTCTTGTCTCTTGACTTGACAGTTGCTCCCACAGGACTTGGAAGTCCTGAAGGGCACGGACTGCCTTTGCCCCCTGTTTGGAGGGTTGCCGCACTGCCATCCTCTCTGATGCGGGGAAAGATGCCATTGCATCCGTCTCTTTGGCTGCTCTGGGGTCCCTGGTGGCTGAGGGTTCTTGCATGGCATACGCTCCCCCAGAAGGAAGGGCATGACCTGCCCCCCTGAGGTCTTTAACGCTGCTGTGCTCTCTGCTGCCTTCTTTCCAGCGCTTGGGTAAAAGAAGCCATCCTTGAAGTCTTTGCTAACTGATTGAAGTCTTTGCTCATCTGATTTCTACAACCGGCCCCATCCTGCCTCATTCCCCATTCCCCTCAGGCACCACTAGAAAGCCAAGTCTAAGTACCAGGTCTGACAATAAAGTGCTCAAACTCATCCTAGAAGAAGGGCTACATGCCTCATTGCTGAGTATCACTACAGTTGGCTTCAAAGTACTCCCCTTGGGAAGCTATAAACCCTCACCAGCACCTCGTCTACCCTTCAAAGCAATTCTTGTGGAGTTTGTGAGCTTAATTGTCACACCCATTACGAGGACAGCTTTGATGGCTATTCCAGAAAAAGAGTTCCAAAATCGCTTTGATGGGTGAACCAGGCGCTGGCATCAGTGCACGGCTTCCCAAAGGGCGTACCTTGAAGGTGACCCTGGCAACACTCAGAAATGGACCTATGACACTTTTTGTAGGATGAGTTTGAGAACTTAACTGTCTAACTGGGTACAGGGTGATGCTACGACTAACAATACTTGTTGTAAACTGAAAAGTTTGGTCAAGGGTAGGTTTTCAGTGTTCACGTTTATTACCCTCACCCACACACCCCCCCAAACGAACGATGTGAGCCGATGGACAGGCTAACGAGCCTAAGTGTGGTGGCCGGTTCATAGACCTACATCACAACATCCAATCTTATGCCTTAAATCAATGCCATTTCTCTTTGTCAATCATATCTCAATAAACCTAAGAAAGAAAAGAAAAAGAAATCCAAGTTACACACCTTCCCTGATTGTCCTGTGCTGCCCCTGATCCGACCCCATCCCAGATCTGACCCCACCCCAGCTCAGTCTCTTATCAGCCAGTCCCCGTGTGCTGACCTCCACTGCCCTCTGGCTGCCCCCCTCACCTACATCCTCTCCCTGGAGCCAGGGTGACCCCAAAATGACAAAAAAGAAATGCGTATATCAAGTCTCTTCTCCCTCACCTGTGGTCTTCATTCCCACTCCCTCTAATCAAACTTCTCTTGAAATGGGCCTCCACCTTGCTGCGGACAATGGATTATGACCAAGTTATAGCTACTCTTTAAAACAATTTTTTTTTTTTTAAGACTCCAGCCAGAGTACAGTGGCACCATCATAGCTCACTGCAACCTCCAAGTCCTGGGTTTGAGTGATCTCGCTACCTCTGCCTCCTAGTAGCTGGGACTACAGGTGCACGCCACCATGCCTGGTTAACTTTTGTTTTCCATTTTTCTTCTTTTTGGTGTGGGTGTGTCTTACTCTTGCTCAGGCTGCTCTCAAACTCCTGAGCTCAGCCTCCCAGAGTGCTAATATTATAAGCGTGAACCTTTGCGCATGGCCTAGGAACTACTCTTATTTCTTGCCTGGATTATTGGAATGGCCTTTTGTTTTTTTTGAGACAGAGCCTCAAGCTATCACCCTGGATAGAGTGCTATGGCCTCACAACTCACAGCAACCTCCAATTCCTGGGCTTAAGCGAGTCTCTTGCCTCTGCCTCCCAAGTAGCTGGGACTACAGGTGTCCGCCACAACGCCTGGCCATTTTTTTTTTTGGCCATCATTGTCGTTTGGCGGGCCCAGGCTGGATTCGAACCCGCCAGCTCAAGTGTACGTGGCTGGCGCCTTAGCCCGTTGAGCCACAGGCGCCGAGCCATTATTGGAATGGCCTTAACTGTTTGCCCTAGCACAAAGCAAACACTTAATAAATATTAGTTATTATTTTTAGCAGTTGCATGGTGCTCAGGGCTGTTGTAAACTTACAAAGGGACTAAAGAGACCGTTTCCCTGTAGAACAGTGTTTTTCAACCTTTTTTATCTCACGGCACTCTTGAACCTATCGTTAAGCTTCCATGGCACACTTCAATTATGTTCATCAAAACAAGAAGTAAGAAAAACATATATATATATATACTTACTGTGCTTTGAACTTCTTTTGAAAAGTTTTTGCAGCACACTTGAACGGAACACCCGTGTACCACGGCACACTGGTTGAAAATCGCTGCTGTAGACTATAAGGACGCAAATGCATAACATCCGAGTCAGCAGCTAGACTGTTCTCCCTCTCAGGTCTCCAATAGTCATGACAGTAGGGGGAGAGAAAAGCATGGGTGTTTGAATGAGGCTGAGAGGTGAGGCAATGATGCAAATGCTGGTTCCTTATTCCCAAAGGGTCTGCCATGCTTTTTGTCAGAGTCGGTCAAAGATCATTGTCAAGGAGTGGGGTTTTCAGATGCAGGATGTTTTTTCTTTTCTTTTTTTTGAAACAGAGTCTCACTACATGGCCCTGGGTAGAGTGCCATGGTGGCGTCACAGCTCACGGCTTATGCAATTCTCTTGCCTTACCCTCCCAAGTAGCTGGGAATACAGGCGCCACAACGCCCAGCTATTTTTTTTATTGCAGTTGTCATTGTTGTTTAGCTGGCCCGGGCTGGGTTCGAACCTGCCAGCCACGATGTATGTGGTTGGTGCCACTGTGCTATGGACGCAGAGCCCAGAATGGTTTTTATTGTTATAATGTCCTATGAATCTAGTAAGTAACCTAGTGAAGCTCTCAGAACATTTTTGGATTTTTATGGAAGATCCATTACATAGGAAGGATGGATTAAACTGTTGGCCATTGGTGATTGACTCAACCTCCAGCCCTTCTCTCTTCCCTGGAGGTTGGGGGTGGGGCTGAAAGGTCCAGCCTTCTAATCACAAGATCATTTTTCAGTTTTAGGAGATGTGTGTCTAAAAACAGGGGAGGGCAGTGACCAAATATTCCTTATTTATGATTACGTCCCCTCATTTTTTCAAATTCCAAGAATCTGAAGATTTTATTCTCAGGAGTCACCATTTCCTTATGACTCTGAGGTTAACATCAATTCCTGATGATGTTCTGAAGTCAGTCTGTTCTGAAGACCTCAATATGTTCAATATTTCAGTGCTGGAGGGGATTCTAGATCCTTGTCTTTGTAAGTATAGGCAGTGTGCAAGAAGGGAAGAGAGGGCTCAGCGCACACTGGTAGCACACTGGTTATGGCACCGGCCACATACTCCAGGGCTGGCGGATTCGAACCCAGCCCAGTCCAGCTAAACAGCAATGACAACTACAACCAAAAAATAGCTGGGCATTGTGGTGGGCACCTGTAGTCCCAGCTGGTTGGGAGGCTGAGGCAAGAGAATCACTTAAGCCCAAGAGTTTGAGGTTGCTGTGAGCTGTGACACCCCAGCACTCTACTGAGGGTGACACAGTGAGACTCTGTCTCAAGTTTAAAAAAAAAAAAAGAAAGAGGGAAGAGATGTTAGCAGGTTTGTCCTAAAATCATTGGCTAGATAAATGCAGGAAACCAGAGAAAAGTCTATACACAGTATATCTGGCCTTTCAAACTGGTCTGCCTACAATTCTAATGCTAAGTGGAGTATGGCTGAGAATTATAAAATATTGTTGCTGACCCGCAGGGATAATTTTTGAAGTTTTAAAATGTTGTGTTTTTATAATTTTAATGTGGGTTTTAGCCTTTAGAAATGTGGGAAGTGAAACCCGGAACAGTGTCAACCGTATTTGTGAAAAGATGAAAGAACGGAAAGATTTCAGAATAGTGGGATTCTGCCCTTTATAGAATTAGTGAAAGCCTGTAAGGTAAGAACTGGGATAGGGGCCTGCGGTCTGCAAATGTACAAGCCCAGCTAAAACAAATAAAAAAAAGAAAGAAAGAAAAGAAAAACATATATAAAACCAGCCATTGTTCTGTAGCTTGCTTTCTTACAATTGTTTATGACTCAGGCGTGACATAACGGATAGTCATGTGAGAATTCTTTATTGCTCCCATAGATAACAACATCCTCGTGAAACCTAAGGCTAGCCTTTGAGATTTCTTCCAGAGCCTGCCTTCCAGTGGACAAAGGATCCAGCCAGAACAGTGGAACCCACTCCCCTGGTCTTTATTTATTTTTTATTTTTTTGAGACAGAGCCTCAAGCTGTCACCCTGGATAGAGTGCTGTGGCATCACAGCTCACAGCAACCTCCAATTCCCAGGCTCAAGCGAGTCTCCTGCCTCCGCCTCCCAAGTAGCTGGGACTACAGGTGCTCGCCACAATGCCCGGCCATTTTTTGGTTGCAGCCGTCATTGTTGTTTGGCGGGCCCGGGCTGGATTCGAACCCGCCAGCTCAGGCATACGTGGCTGGCATCTTAGCCCGCTGAGCCACAGGCGCTGAGCCAACTCCCCTGGTCTTATGATCTGAGAACTGAGTCGGCACAAGAAGATGCTTTCTGCTTCCCACTGTTCATCCCCTGCCAATCAGCAGACCAATTCCCTAGCCCTTTGCCCACCAAACTATCTTTAAAAAACTGGCCTAACATTCTCAGAGAAATTCCTCCCGTCTCCTCGCTTGGTGACTTGCGATATTAAAACTCTTTCTCTGCTGTCACCCCTGCTGTCTCAGTGTCGGGGTTTCCTCTTGAGCAGCAGCCACTGAGTCTGGTTCGGTGGGAACAATAGCACCCACCCCCCTGCCTTTTCCTTCTCGGCTTCCTGGAAACGCGTTTCTGCGTGGAGCTGTAGGCAGCAGGCAGAGGACAGGTAGCTCTCACTGGGAAATATCTACCCTGTGTCTTAATCTGTTGTGCTGCAGCAAAAAAGTTCCTAACCTGGGTAGCTTATAAACACCAGAGGTCTATTGCTCACAGCCCTGGAGGCCAGGAAGTTCGAGATCAAGGTGCCGACAGGTTTGGTGTCTGGAGGAGGCCTGTTTCCTGGTTCACAGACAGTGACTTCTCACTGTGTCCTCAAGTGGTTTAGGGGCCAATGAGCTTTCTGTGGCCTCTTTTACGAGAGCACTCGTTCCACTCATGAGAATTCAGCTCTTAGGACCTAGTCACTTCCCAAAATGCATCCCACCTCCTAATACCATCACCTCGGTGGTAATGATTTCGACACATGAAGTTTGAATGGACCCAAACATTCAGACCCTCGCCTCCCGCATCTAGCCAGTGATCAGCTACAGTCCTCTCCTTGCTGAAGAGGTGATGGAAGCCAGTGCCTCTTGGGTTTGGAGGCAGAGCCTTGGATTCCCGGGACTCTCAGAGGCCGGGGGATGCCATCTCTGGAGTTGGAGCTTCCTCTTGCAGGAGCACCAGCCTGTTCTCTACAGTGGGAAAGACCCCTGGGAGAAGAAATGCGGCCACCTGGCCAGGAGTACAGGGTCTGGAACCAGACTGCAAAAATTTAAATTCCAGGGCCACCACGGACTAGCTGTGCTCGTAGGAAGCTACTCAACCTCTCTCTGCCTTATGCTGTTCATCCAAAAAAAGACATTCAGTGACAATCGCAGGATCTATCTCACAGGGTAGTTGCGAAGCTGGAATGAGTTATGTGCCTGGAACATAGACATCACGTAAGCGTCTGCTTTTGTTATTAAGCTTTGGAAGATAGATAGACTCCATCTGAGATTCAAAATTTATCTGTGGGCCGGGTGTGATAGCTCACGCCTATAATCCTAGCACTCTGGGAGACGGAGGTGGGTTCGACACCAATCTGAGCCAGAGTGAGACCCGGTCTCTACAAACAGCCGGGCATTGTGGCGGGAGCCTGTAATCCCAGCTACTCGGGAGGCTGAGGCAAGAGAAACGCCTAAGCCCAAGAGCTGGAGGTTGCTGTGAGTTATGATGCCGCAGCACTCTGCAGAGGGTGACAAAGTGAGACTCTCTCTCAAAAACGAAAACAAAAACAAAATATATCTGTGGTATGACTTTGGGTGAGCCTCAGAACTCAGTTTCTTCTTCTGAAAAGAGGAAACAACCATATGATTTCATAGGATTGTGGTCACAATGAAAACAACAATAGCATGATCAACGTGGGCATTGTGGGTACTCCAGATATATTATTCCCCACCAAACATGTGGGTGGGCTGAGTTCTAGAATGTATACTGATGTGAGTGAGTTCACTTGTTTCAGTGAGAACCCATAGTCCAGTGGTGGGGGGAGTAGACTTATGAACAGACAATTGTCCTACATTGGCACAAGTGCCTTAGCAATGAAGTACACGAGAGTAAAGGTGATGGAGGTGAGAGGTGAGGCCAGAGAGGACTTCCTGGAGGAAGCGACATCTGATTCGTACCTTGAAAAATTAAGTAGAATTCTGTTGGGTAGATAATGTGGGGGAGGGCATAGGCTTTCCAGAGAACACCATTGCAAAGGTGGGGAGGCTGGAAGGGTATGTAAACGGGGATTATGATGTACAGGGTGGTGCAACTTCTGCCTGACTTTTTGAATTGTGAGATGTTGCACCTGTTTCCTGTGGCTGCCATAATAAATCACTAAAATCTGAGTATCTTACGACAGCAAACATTTATTGTCTCATATTTCTGGAGGCTGAAAGTCTGAAGTCAGAGTGTTGGCAAGACCGTCCTACCTCTGAAGACTTAGGGGAGGATCCTTCTTTGCCTTTTCTTTGCTTCTGGTGGTTGCCAACAATTCTTGAAATCCCGTGGCTGGTGGGTACATCACTCCATCGTCACCTTGCTTCCTCCCTTCGTGGCATGATGTGCCTTCTCCTCTTCCTATAAAAATTTCAGTGGTGTTGGACTAAGGGCTCACCCTTCTTTAGTATGACCTTGTTTTAATTTAACTAATTATGCCTGTAAAGACCGTACTTCCAAATATGGTCACATTCGGAGGTACTGGAGATGGGGGGGGGCATGATTTAATCCATAACAACTACTTTTCATTTCCATACAAGACTTCTGTGCCCCACTAACTTTATTGAAGACTTGGTTTCCTCATTACAGGTGTCCTTTATTGGGAGAATGTTCTAGAAAGGGGCTGGGTGTTGGAATAGTTTCAGGGAAAGTTTTGGAACCTCTTCAGTGAGCCCAAACTTCGGGCTCACCCTGGAATAGGACGGGAAGGGGGATAGACGATGGAAGCTATGGGTAGAAATATTAGAAAAAGCAGATACTACAGAGCCGTGTCAACATCAGAGGGAAGAAGTGGCGCGGTTCCCCCTACGTGAAGCTGGCTGTGAGATTTTTTTGCAGAGGAAATTCTTTGTGCCCCAAACAAGAGGAGAGGGGCAGCTGGGGCCATCATGGAAAGCCAGCCTTCTGAGTTGGGCTGAGTGTGGAGGGGCAGGACTGCCTTCTCCTGGCACCACCAACACTTGGAAGCCGGTGGGACACCGGCAGGAATTTTTGTCTAGAGAGATTTGCTTTATGTTGGAGATGGTGGAGTGGGAAGGTGAAATTCTCCATCATAGGAGAGACAAGAAGAGCAAGGGAAGAAGTCTGTGTTCATTCATAGCATTTAATCCTTCAAAGGACTTGGTGAGGTAGAAGTTGGGGAATGCTGACGTTTCCGTAGCATTAATAAACTGCTGACGGAGTCGGGGCTCAGGGACTCTTGCCTTGGTCCTGAAACTGGTTTTTGCCTGGAGGTATAACTCTTCTGCTTGACTTTTGGCTCCTGAAAGCTCCCATCTAACTGATCCCGGGAAGTCAGATCTAGTCTGGGAGCACCACAGGTGGCAAAGAGAGCAAAAAAAAGAGAGAAAAAGGGGCAAAAAACAGCCAGAAGCCAAAGGAGATATGAACAGATGTCAGGTTTTAAAAGAGTCACACTTTCAAGAGGGAGCGCATTAATCACAGCTAAAATGTCAAACAAAACTGACAGAGAGTGAAAAATATGCATTTCAGCTAATGAAAATGGCACCAAGGTTTGGCATAAGCACATTGATTCAGGAGCGTCAGTGAACAGACCAAGATTTAAAGCATCACCGCTGGGTGACTAGGATCAAAAATGCTCATGGTTTCTCTTTTTAATTATTTTCTTGCCTATCTTGTTGAGAGAAAAATGTATGTTTTATAATTAGTATAACAAAAATGTGACTTGTTTCATAATGCATATATGCTTTGCCACACTTTTGACAATCTTTCACATTGTCAACCAATTATGATGTTTTCCTCTCCGGGAAGGGGTGTCGATATCATTTCCCCATTGCTGTGTGGATAGAGAGGAAAGTAGATGATTTGATAAAATTCACTCAGATTTGAACCCACTCAAGCAGTGCCTCGAAGATCTCGAGGGTGTTTTGCTGTGGGTCTGTGTGTGTGTTTGTGTGTACACCTGTATATATATCTGTATACGTGTGTGTGTAACTACGTATCATATGAGTTTTGCTTCTGCTCTGTTAACTAAACTTCACCATTCTCTGGGAGACATAGGGAGACACTTGTCCTCCTAAGTTTCAGGGGCATATAGTCTTGTTTGGGTTTTGCACTGATTTTTTTTTTTTTTTTGAGACAGAGCCTCAAGCTGTCACCCTGACTAGAGTGCATCACAGCTCACAGCAACCTCCAATTCCTGGGCTCAAGCGAGTCTCCTGCCTCCACCTCCCAAGTAGCTGGGACTATAGGCGCCCGCCACAACACCTGGCCATTTTTTGGTTGCAGCCGTTGTTGTTTGGCAGGCGCAGGTTGGATTCGAACCCGCCAGCTCAGGTGTACGTGGTTGGCGCCTTAGCCTGTTGAGCCACAGGCGCCGAGCCTGATTTTTTTTTTTCTTTTTGAGACAGAGCCTCAAGCTGTCACCCTGGGTAGAGTGCTGTGGCATCAACAGCTCACAGCAACCTCCAATTCCTGGGCTCAAGCGAATCTCCTGCCTCCGCTGCCTCCCAAGTAGCTGGGACTACAGGCGGCCGCCACAACACCCGGCCATTTTTTGGTTGCAGCTGTTGTTGTTTGGCGGGCCCAGGCTGGATTCGAACCCGTCAGCTCAGGTGTACGTGGCTGGCGCCTTAGCCTGTTGAGCCACAGGCGCCGAGTCTGATTTTTTTTTTTTTTTGAGACAGAGCCTCAAGCTGTCACCCTGGATAGAGTGCTGTGGCATCACAGCTCAGCTCACAGCAACCTCCAACTCCTGGGCTCAAGCGAGTCTCCTGCCTCCGCCTCCCAAGCAGCTGGGACTACAGGTGCCCGCCACAACACCCGGCCATTTTTTGGTTGCAGCCGTTGTTGTTTGGCGGGCCCAGGTTGGATTCGACCCCACCAGCTCAGGTGTACGTGGTTGGCGCCTTAGTCTGTTGAGCCACAGGGGCCAAGCCTGATATATATATATATATATTTTAAAGGAAATTCCCTCTGTAGATCTTGCCAAGCCAAGTCAAGCCAAGGAATCTAATGGATTATTGGTTGTGTTTAGGAGTCAGTTCGGTTAATCTGATATTTCCTGGGCATCTGCTGGGTGCGGCATGATTAATCTGTGGCTGATGTTTTGGTGCTATTTTTAGGTGGCTGGTTGATGAATATTCCAGGTGTCCACAAGACTTAATTCATAAGGATGGGCTCAGGTTAGGGCCTGAAAATAAATATCAAATGTGGGCATTTAGTTTCTGGAGCATTTATGAATCTGAGACAGTGCACATAAAAGACAGTTGTGAATTCTAGGGCATTGGAACAAGCTTCTGGAAACACTAAAATCTGGGAATCAGCAGGGGAAAGAAGAAAAACCAGTAATAAGGCACTGCTGTACCCTTCCATTTGCTACAGTCGACAAAGACATCCATTTTGCACGATATGAGCAGTTGCATATTTTACATTCCACCCAAGGGATGAGAAAACAAAGGCCCAGAGAGGTGATGTCATAAGATGTTTGAACTTCTTTTATAAAAAGCAAAAAATCAAGATAAGGCAAATGCAGTGATCAAATCAGGGTAATTGGAATATCCATCAGCTCAACCGTATTGTATACGTGCATCGAAATATCACGTTTCCCCCAAACCGTGTACAGCTGTTACTTATCAATTTTCTTTTCAATTACACATGTTAAAAATAAATTTTAAAAAGTAAAGGAAAGGGAAGTAATTTCATGGGGGCATTTGTATCAAAGGCAAGACTTATGTCTGGGGCTCCTGCCACTGTGACTGGTGTTCCTTGAATGCCTTAATTATGATCCTGGAGTTCCTTCAAGCCCAGGTAGGGGTCTTGGCTGTGGTTCTCAGGCTGGGCTCACAGGTTGGGCCTCTCTTTTGTCACAGATTCAGAGCATCCCAGGGTTCAGCTGGCAGGAGGAGGGAGAAGGGTGATGTAGGACCATTTCCCTATGGTGGTATCGCATCTTAAAAGCCTCTTTCCTACAGGTCAGCACCCCCGTCCATCTTCAACTTTTTTCTTCCGTACTTCACAATACACCCTATTGCCACCTTCGTTAGGAGGTGGGGCTGGGGCGTTACCCATCTCAACACCCCCGGACTTGGTGCAAAGTGCTTCATAACCATTTCATATCTTACGACATCACCAAAGAGGATGGGGTTGTCACTTCCATTTTGCAAAAGAGGAAACTGAAGTTTGAATAGAAGAAAATGCTTGTCCAAAGTCACTTAATTAGAACCCAATTTTTTCTGGGTCCAAAGCCACTTTCTTCTATACCCATTCACTCCTGCCGGAGATCAACAGATATTTCCCTGAGACATGGATGCCATTTTTCTTTTTGTCTGTGAATTCTTATTTCCTCTTTCCAGTGTGTATACATTCTTTCTCTTTCCCCATCTTACTTATTTTATTTTATTTTTTTTTTGAGACAGAGCCTCAAGCTGTCACCCTGACTAGAGTGCATCACAGCTCACAGCAACCTCCAATTCCTGGGCTCAAGCAAGTCTCCTGCCTCCGCCTCCCAAGTAGCTGGGACTACAGGCGCCCGCCACAACACCCGGCCATTTTTGGGTTGCAGCCGTCATTGTTGTTTGGCGGGCCCGGGCTGGATTCGAACCCGCCAGCTCAGGTGTACGTGGCTGGCGCCTTAGCCCATTGAGCCACAGGCGCCGAGCCTCATCTTACTTATTTTAAAAACAGCTTCATTGAGGTCTAGTTGATATATAAAAACTGCAAATATTTAATGTATTAATATATAATTTGATGGTTTGTGCATATGCACAAGCATCTCTTTTTCTTCTTATTTTCTGCATGATATCTAAACTGCAACAACTCTCTTTGCTGGGCTCAGCCTGGCTAACTGTCATGTCCCTGATTAAAAAGCATAATATGCTGGCCAAATGCACCACAACGATGGTAATGATCAGACAGAGAATATTAAAACCTCTGAATCCTGTGCTGTATCTCTCCTTTTCCCCGGGGCTAGAGCCAAGGGGAAATACTGCATTATTAACTCTTTAAGACTAGCATTCTCAGGCTGGGCACAGCGGCTCAAGCCTGTAACCCTAGCACTCTGGGAGGCCAGGGCAGTCGGATTGCCTGAGCTGAGGAGTTTGAGACATGCCTGAGCCAGAGCCAGACCCTGCCTCTAAAAAAATAGCGGCGTTGTGGCAGGAGCTTGTAGTCCCAGGTACTCGGGAGGCTGAGGCAAGAGGATCTCTTGAGCCCAAGAGTTTGAGGTTGCTGTGAGCTGTGATGCCATGGCACTCTACCTGGAGTGACAAAGTGAGACTCTGTCCTTCCTCAACCAAAAAAAAAAAAAAAAAAAAAAAGACTAGAATTCTGCAGGGCTCTGGAAATCAGATTGAGGTTTTTTTTTTTTTTTTTTATACAGATCCACAAGCTGTCACACAGGATATAGTTCTGTGAAATCACAGCTCACACCAAACACCAAATACAGGGCTCAAACTAGTCTACAGACTCAGCCACCCAAATAGCAGGGAA
>CAUYRH010011450.1:0-10554 GCA_963574655.1 Perodicticus potto | reverse complement strand
AGAAGAAAAGAAATAACCAAAATCAGGGCAGAATTAAATGAAATTGAAAACAAAAGAATTATACAACAGATCAATAAATCAAAAAGTTGGTTCTTTGAAAAGGTCAATAAAATAGATAAACCTTTGGCTAACCTAATCAGGTAAAAAAAAAAAGAGTAAAGTCTCTAATTTCTTCAATCAGAAATGGTAAAAACGAAATAACAACAGACCTCTTAGAAATGAAAACATATGGTATTTTAAAAAATACGCTCAGTAAGAAAGCAGTTACTCTACCTGAAACAGCAGTGGTTTCAAAGGAAAACTGGTTCACAATGCTAATAAACATAGCAGATAGCTTCTTTCTCCTCTAACTGGAGTTCTTTAAGAGAACAAAGCAGTGGTATGGAGTCCATTCAGTAACAATAGATTAATAATTATAATTTCTAATTATGATTGCTAAGAATATACCAAAACAAATATTATGCCAAAATTGTACTAAAAAGCACTTTTCACATTCACAACATCCCTCTTGATCTTAAATAGTAGTATTATCCCCACTTTATAGATGAAAACACTAAGGATTAAAGGGTTGAATAATTTGACCAATCAAGCTGATGTGATCAGGGACAATTTAGAATTAGCACTATGGGCACAGTGCTAATAAGCTTTTCAAGAGCCAAGAAAAATATGATTTTGATTTCCAAGATATAAAAACTATAAAATAAAAATTAACATTTATTTAATTAGCTGCAAAACATGCCTACTATATCAACTAATCAACTGTCACCCAACTCTTAAGAAATTATGGGTTATGTTTAATGTGGGCTATAGCATATTTTAATATATCAGATATGATTTAGGGTAGTGCCTTAAAAGAGAAGAATGCCCAAACTTCACAAAGATCATAAATGTTACCTAAATTAAATGAAAAAAAAAAAAAAAGAAAGAAAGAAAAAAATGTAACTAAGATCCACTATAAAGAGGTAAAAAAATGAACATGTTTTTCACCAAAAAAGAGATACAGATGGCAAATAAGCATATGGAAAGGTGTTCAACATCATTAACCTTTAGAGAAATGCAAATAAAAACCATGATGGCATATCAATGCATGCCTACTAGAACAGCCAAAATAAAAAAAAAAAATAATTATAACACCCAATGAGGCCAAGGAAGTGAAGAAACTAGGTCTCTCATGCACTGCTGGTAGGAATGTAAAATGATACAGTCACTATGGAAAATAGTTAAGCAATTTCTTACAAAACTAATCATGTGTTTACCATATAACCTAGCTATCATATTCTGGGGTGTTAATCCCAAAGAAATAAAAATTTATGATCTTGTAAAAAACTGTACATGAATGTTCACAGTTTGTTGGTAATAGCAAAATACTGAAGAGAACCCAAATGTCCTTCAATGGGTAAATGGTTGACAACTCTTAGAACATCTATGCAATGGAGTACTCTCAACAATAAAAAAGAATGAACTAGCCCTGATACATGTAACAATGTGAATGGACCTTAAGGGCACTATATTTAGTGAAAAAAGTCAACCTCAAGAGATTACACTGTGTGATTACCATTTGCATGATATTCTTTTTTGTTACTATCAATATTATTTTGATTGACATAATTATATACATTGATGGAGTAAAATATGATGTTTTGATATATATATACAATTAACATTGAATAAACCAAGCTAATTAACATACCCATCACCTCACTTCCCTATACCATTGTTTATGATGAGACATTTGAAATTTACTCTCTTAGCTATTTTGAAATATATGACACATTATTTTTTACTATAGCCACCCTATGATGCAACACATCTCGAAATTTATTTCTCCTGTCAGTATGAACTTTGGATCACTTGATCAACAACTCACTCCCTCTCTTCCACCCACCTTCAGTCTCCAATAACCATCATGCTACCTTCTATTTGTATGAGTTTGACTTTTGCGGCAATGAAAGCAAAAATAGATAAATGGGATGGCTTCAAACTAAAATGCTTCTGCACAACAAAGGTAACAATTAACGAAGTGAAGAGACAACCTTAAACATGGGAGAAAATATTAGCAAACCATACATCTGGTAAGAGGTTAATATCCAAAATATATTTTAAAAACTCAATATCAAGAAAACAAACAGCCCAATTAAAAAGAAAATGGGCAAAGGGACCTGAAAAGACATTTATCAAAAGAAATGGTCAATAGGTATACAAAAAAATGCTCACCATCACTAATTATTAGGTAAATGCAAATTAAAAGCACAATGAGATATCACCTCACACCTGTTAGAATGCCTTTCATCAGACAGTTGAAAGGCAACAAGTATTAGTGAGAATGCAGAAAAGCGTTGATGAGGATGAAAGAAAAGGCAACCCTTGTACACTGTTGGGGACACAAATTAGTATAGCTGGAAAACAGTATGGAGTTTTCTCAAAAACCTAAAAACAGAACTCCTATACAATCCATTGTAGGAACTAAAATCAATATGTTGAAGACATATCTACTCTCCAATGTTCACTACAACACTATATAACCTTCTTGAAATGACAAAACTATACATACATATGGAGGACAGGGAAGGAGGAAGACGTGGATGTGAATACAAGGGTAGTAGCATGATGAAATTCTTTCATGATAATGGAACAGTTCTATATCTGTAATGTGGTGGTGGTCATATGAATCTATAATGGGATAAAACTACATAGAACTAAACACACATATACATACACACACAAACACACCATTGCAGATAAAAATGGTAAAAACTGAATAGTTCATAGTCTAGATAATATGCCAGTAACAATTTTCTGGTTTTGATACTGTACTGTAGGTATATATGAAGTCACCATTGGGGGAAGACTACACAGGTGAAGAGTATGTAGTACTCTTTGCATTATTTTTGCAATTTCATGGTACTATTTCAAAATAAAGAGTTTAAACAAACAAACAAAAACAAATGGTCCTGGGTATAACCTGAATTTAAACCTAGGAGGACCTGACTCTAAATGTATGCTACTGCCCTGTGTACTATAATGCCTACAAAACACGTTTTATTAAATATATCAAATATGCATGATTTCCTAGAGAGAAAAATATATAAGATGTTCATCACTTAAAGACATTTAAGGAAGTTCAAATGGTACTTTATTAGGAAGTTTAAAATATCAAATCATTTAGTTCATAGCAACTAAGACCAAGTGTTCCAAATAGCGTGGTCATGGAAAGAGAACTTTAGAAGTCTAGTAGAAAGTGATGACTGGGCTGCCTTGGCACCTTAACTAGAGACACTGCTTCTCACTCCCTTCTCATTAGAGGCAGCTCTGTAGTTTCCTGCATCTCACTGGAAGGAACGCCATGGTTACCTTGTTCTTGTGAAAGGTTAACAGCTGTTCCACTCCTTTCATACTAGGCAAACAAACTGCACAGCAGAAAGCTGTAAATAGAGCAATTATATTACACATTCATTTCAACTTTCTGATGAGGCTGTCCTTGTGAGATACAAAACATGGCCAAATTACAATTATATCACAACCACCAAGGTGAGCTAACGGTACCAAGTGGTTTTGAGGAGTGAGCAAAAGTTGCTGTCTGTCTTCATGTTAATTAATGATACCTTTGTACATCATATGGTACCTATGAAAAAATCACCCATATAGGCAAGGGCAAGGTAACAATACAAAAGAATCAAAATAGTAGTGAGATAGTTAATGGTACTTCTTCTGTTTAAAGCCATCTTATTTTATTTCAATAAAAATTACCCAAAAATATTTTTAATGATCAACTAAGTAATTTTTAAAACCAGAAATAAATTGATTCATGATGTCAAATCCCCTACACTGAATGTGCTATTGGTCAGAGCTGCTGAAAACTCAATTGCATGTAGTTCAATTTAACAAATATATAATATTAAATATTGTTAAAAAACATAAAGAGAAAACATTGCTTTTGGAGATGACAAAAAAGCAAAAAAAGGCAATAGTCTGTGTCTTCAAGGAGGAGACAAATAAGTACGCAGTTAGCAAAACCCAAGGAAGACCACTGCCACTGTTATTAAGCATGCTGACAGGCAAATTCAATGTTATGTTAATAACAAGAAAGAGAAAACTCATGAGAGAGTCCTCAAATATTTAAAAAGTGGATGTCATCAATTGTACTTCTCATGACAGAACTAGGATTAATGGCTAGAAATCACAAGAACATACAGGAAGCTTGGTGGTATATATGTAAGCCTTTTTAAATTTTTTTAATTAAAGGATATATATATATATTTATATAACTTAGGGCATAACTAATTGTTAGCAACTTACTAACTTTAGTGATACGTGATTAAAACCCTTTACTGGAGAAGATTTTATGGGGCTCTTTCCGAGAGCCTGTGTTCTTCAGAGGCCCCCACAGACAACAGGAAAGAACGCCTTGTGATACCCAGAGCCACAAATAAACAGTCCACAGAAACTAGGTGTAAGGGATACCTGTAGCCTATGAGGATGAAATGCTACCCAAAGGAGTTATATTGGGTGGAAGAAACTGAGTGACCCAGGCTCCTCTCTCAAGAAGAGTTTTACATTTTAGAGAGGCAGCAAAGCAGCAGAGGAGAAAAGGAAAAGCATCAAAAGAACAGAAAGAGAAAAACTGAACCCTGATTATGGCAAAGCAGCTACAGCACAATGGAACTGATACCCAGTTCTGAAGGAACAATGAACTGACTAGGCATCCAGACAACCTGCTAGGGTGCCAGAACTGTGCCCTAGTTCTCCAAAAGACCCTTCTGTTCACTTGCCAATGCATTTTCCTACTATGTTATAAGAATTTACTCATCCTAAGAGGAAACCTTGAGACAATGTTGAACATCACCTGAACTAGAAAACAGCCACAGTCCAGAAATTACTTCCACCCTTTTTTGTATTCCAGAAAATAGCTTATTGCTTATTGCAAAGAACCACTCGCCCCCATATCACTTAAATAAAACTCACAAATGACCATCTTTAACCTATTACAAGTCCAGCTAAAGACCCTCCAAATTTCCATTCTCCATTTCACACGATTAGTTGAACTGTTGCCCTTCTACCATTCTGGTTGGTCAATACCCACAAACTGGCCCTGAGTAAACTTTAATCAAACTTTTCTCTTTCCTTCAAACACCTGAACTTTGTCCCATCCTTGAGCAATAGAAGATGAACAACTCCTGCTTAACAGCCCCTCCTCAGAATCAGTTGACCTCAGGGAAGAAACATTTCCTGATCAACTGTCTAATCATGCCATCCCCCCAACCCATTCTCATACCTCAGTTTTTTCCGGGCATTGTTTACTCCTCCCTGTAAAGGAAAAGGCCTTTTCTGCTTGACCCTTGAGACACCTATAAGCAGTTCTCTGTGTTGCAATATTTTTTCTCCCCCTATTGCAATAGTCCTTTTGGATAAAGCCTTCCCTTGCCTAAGTCCAGATTTGTTTTTATTTGACATTTTCATCCCAGAAAGAGCATAACTTCACAAAAAACAAATTAAAACTATTATATAACCTCTTATTTACAATATCTATAGAATCACAACTATTTGTCTTTCTTGATATATAGCTAC
Source organism: Perodicticus potto (assembly GCA_963574655.1). Classification (NCBI taxonomy): domain Eukaryota; kingdom Metazoa; phylum Chordata; class Mammalia; order Primates; family Lorisidae; genus Perodicticus; species Perodicticus potto. The sequence continues at coordinate 4,989 of CAUYRH010011450.1, read as the reverse complement.
ATAATAAAACATGTAAGTATATAGGACATACAAGATACCATAAATAACATCTATCATTTTTTTCCTAATGTTCAAATAGGAAAATTAGACAATTAACTCTTAAAATTAAAATACACCTGTTAAAGTGAACCATTTCATAATGAAAATGAAAACCTGAAACCAAATTGAAGATTTGAAATCACAGAAATAATTTATATTTTACCTTTGTCTGGTATAGTTCAATCATCTCTTTACAACCTACTCAAAAGAAGGAAAAATGTTGATAAACTTGTATTTGTGTTAGCCAATTATTAACTGAAGCACACAATTAACAATAATAAAAGTGTAGCTATTAAAGTTCTTTTTTTTTTGCAGTTTTTGCCCAGGGCAGGGTTTGAACCCACCACCTCTGGTACATGGGGCCAGTGCCCTACTCCTCTGAGCCACAGGCACCACCCCTATAGTTCTTTCTTAAGAACTTTCTGCAACAATCTGTCATGTGTCCAGTTGGTACAATGCCCTAATCTCAATTCAGCAGCTTTAACTGTAGAGGGCGCAGTAGATAGCACATTAATTATAGTATATCCTATAAATCCTCAATGTAAAAACAAGAAAGGAAATACATAAGACAGTTCTAGATCAGGAAGTGTATGTTTTTCTAGAATATTTGAATTCTTATTTAATAAAAAATATTTTGAAATATTCATAACAAATATATCACAGAAAAATGAACTACTCACCCGCATTGACTATAGCATCTACCTCTAGCAATGTGATGTCACCTCTATAGAGAGAAACTTTTTCACTCAAACTTTTCTTCACCTCTGATATTTCCTGAGTATTTTCCTCTGTAATAAAAAGGGATACATATTAAGTAATATTTTTAATTAATTTAATTAAGACAACTTTGTAGTCAAGACAATTACCTGAGTTAATAAGCATCACACTCTACTACAAAAGACAAGGTAGAAATAAGACTACAGTACTAGAGGTGCGATCTATTCTTTATTCATTTTGCATTCCTTAATACAAATGCACCATCACATACACAATAGGCATCAAAAAACTGGAGCAAGTTACATGGGTTAGCAAAAAAGTCAATATTTATTACTAATTTTATTACAAAAATATCCATTTTAAAATAAAATTGGGTACTACTACATTCAAAGGGAGATAAGAAAAAGGTGTGTACTATCAAGACAAGTAAATTTTCACAGTTATTTGAAGATTATTTCTCTATTGTTCTGGTTACCTAAATGCATCATTGAAAATAATATTTACATGAGAACAAAAACATCTAACTTCAGCTCTTTGCTACTTCCAAGTAACAAACTATCTCTCTCTCAGGATAGGACATTTCAAGAATATTTGAAATCATAAAACGGCTTTCTTTTTTTTTTTAACAAGTAAACAGTTTATTAAGAATTAAACAAAGATATGATGTGATACAGTACAAGCAAGACACTCAAGATAGGTATAATAGTACTACTCACACAAAAACTTAAACCCCCCAAAAAATCACAAGACAAAAGAGAAAGCAATTTCACTGTTATAAAATAAGATATTTCATGCAAAGTATTAACTCTGCCCCTCCCCAAAGCCCAACCTCCTTGACAACAGTCAAGATGAGAGGCTAATCACAGATACAACTCCCTTCACCATAGCCTCAAAGAAAATGAAATACTTAGGAATATACCTAACAAAAGAGGTAAAAGACCTCTATAAAGAAAATTATGAAACCTTAAGAAAGGAGATAGTAGAGGACTTTAATAAATGGAAGAACATACCATGCTCCTGGCTGGGAAGAATCAACATTGTTAAAATGTCTAGACTTCCCAGAGCAATTTACCAATTCAACGCCATCCCTATTAAAATACCAACATCCTGGGTGGCGCCTGTGGCTCAAAATACCAACATCCTGCTTTCAAGAGCTGGAAAAAATGATTCTGCACTTTGTATGGAACCAGAAAAAACCCCATATAGCTAAGGCAGTTCTTAGTAATAAAAACAAAGCCGGGGGTATCACCATACCAGATTTTAGGCTGTATTACAAGGCCGTAGTGGTCAAGACAGCATGGTACTGGCACAAAAATAGAGACATAGATAGTCTTTCCATGACAGCCCGATTATCCTTCTTTTTTCTTTGGTAAAAAGCAACTTGATACCATTGCAAAGAGCTTTGAATGAGGTGCACAGTTCTAGCTCCATCACTTGAATGGTGTCAGTAAAGCTGTGTGTCGCTGTCTTCTTGGTAAGCTGGAAATGACACTACTCTTTCCAGTGTCACCTCAAGGTGTGAGACAATAGAATAAGCTAAAAGCATGACTAGATAGCGTGACTTTTCAGTTCCTGAAATCTCTATTCTGAGTTAGCACAAGCCATGTCTGCTTACTGTATAAAGTAAGCGCGGCACCTCCCACTTACCCCAGGATCACACCTTCTCTTATGCGTTAGCCACACAGATGGGGCCTAAGATGGCAAAATATTTAAGACCAAAAGTTACTTTACCACTATCTGTTCTTGACTGGGATATGTCACTGACAGCAGGGTCCCATAAGGCCGATACCGGGAGGAGGGGCATGCCTGCTGTCTCCCCATTGTTTCCCTTAGAGGCACCTTTTTCTACTTACTTCAGTCAGGACTCACCGTGGGGTCCCTCATCTCGGGGCCTCGGCCTTGCTTACCTGATCAGTCACGTTGTCTCTTTGGTTGTCCATGGAACTTAGTCCAAACTGTGGCTGAACCACCAAGCTGGACCAATCAGCATTCTCCCACACATTCAACAGCCCAAAGCTCCCAGAAAATGAGAGTGAAGGGACGAGCCTGGCAGTGCTCCGCCAGGGGAGAGAGCCATGCCGTCCCCCGTAGGGAGGAAGGAGGGTTTGAGACCCACACGTGGGAGGAGCAGAGTTGAGAGTGCTAATTCATGACATTGGAAACTGTCAGGTGGGTTCTAGACAGAAGAACTTACTCCTGGTACCAATGGAGTCTTATTTCTCAGCTGAAACCTTAAAAGGGGAGCTCTATGGAGCTAAGGGACAAGCTGGGGGAAGAGCGACACTTTATCCCCCTGTCCTCTCATACTTTTTTCTCTGGGGAGTGAGTCTCTAAGCCATCACCAGGGCCTAGCAGGGGTCTGGCTCCTACTTCAAAGGCATCTTGGCAGGGACCCAGACTCCTTACATTGCATCCTCATCTTTTGCCTACCAGATTATTCTCCTTACACCACTCACGCACGATCTCAGGGTCACAGGACCTGCCCATTGGTTTTGAGCAACCTCTGCAGTGATTCTTAAACTCAAGCTGCATCCAAGTCCTCTGCAGAACTTGTGAAAACATAGATTGCAGGACCCAAGCACTAGAGATTCTGACGCAACAAATCTGGTTGAGGGTTTGCATTTTTGACAAGTCCACATATTATACTGAAGTCTGTGGATCACACTTCCAGAACCACTACTGTGACAAATGGTAGATTAAAGTCAACTTCACAAGTCCTGGCTTTCAGATAAATCTACCACTGCTCTGGAGGCCTCTCTCTACCCACCTATAACAGGGGTGATTTAATCCAGGTGATCTGTGAATTTCCTTAGGATGCCTCCTAAGGAGGCATGAGCAGATCATGAAGTTCTACTTGGGAAGACTGAGCTGGCATTTTTTTTTCCTTTTAAGGCAGCTATATCTTAGCAAGACAATAGCTAATTTCTGCAGAGATAGTGGAAATGGTCAGAGAGCAGGAATAGAATGGGGCAAATGGAAGATACTATGAATACTAAAGTCCTGAAAAAAAACTCTGCGTTTGAACAATCTGAAGATGATGCTTTGCAATGATTTACCTACCAATGGGGCACTGCTCTAGACACTACACCAGCTAGGTAGCTTCTCACCCACAGAGAAGAATAGGAAGGGCTTTGAAAGCACAAAAGTGGGATGGTAGGAGTTTAGGAGAGGAAAGAGAATCCCTGAGGACGGGGGCACCTTCCCCCTCCTGTGGGAGCATTCAGGACTGCCCAGCAGGTCCTTCTGGCATATTGCCACAAAAGGGTGTGAAAGCTTGAGTTCAAAGCCAGACGAAGAAGAGTTGTCACAGAAGAGATGGGTTGTGGCAGCATTTAGGAGGCCCCACCTACATTTAAAAAGACGGAGAAAATGAAATACCTGAAGAGGTGGAAAGGAGAGAAAAATCATCGAGCCTGGCTTATCTCTCTCCCCTAAGTGCCAGCACGAATGACCCGTGTCCCTCCAGCAACATAAAATGGCCATTTTAGGAGTAAGAACAGGTAAATGTGGCTGTAACAAGGTTTTTCTCCCCTTTACTTTTGAGGAAGAATAAGTGATAGTTGTGATGGAAAATATGTAACCGTGGTTTAGGGAATCATTCCTTGGGACATATAAGAGCTGCGTGTGACATTCTGATCGGAGCATAATAGACTCATTTGACACATATGTGTTGGGGCCTAATACGTCCTAACAGTGTGCCAGGCACCAGGAAGTCACATGATGACAAGATCACCCCATGTTTAAGGGCCTTCCAGTCTGGATGAGAAGATGACAAGGAAACAAACAATTTCATGAGTTTTGGTCGGGGTGATCACCGGCTACCAGGAGAGGGGCTGGCAGGTGGGAGTGTCCACAAGTCCAGTGAAGAGTGACGCCTTCAGGCATGGCAGAGGCTGGCTCAGACAGAAGAAACATGCTCTCTTCAGACTCAGAAGCAGACCCGAAGTCTACAGAGATGAGTTCATGAGACTTCAGTGGTTTAGTATGACCAGTGGCTGGGATTGAAGCTGGAAGAGAAAGCAGCTACCTGTTAGGTTTATTTTGAGCTGCTGATTCCGAACTGGTCCCAGTTCGCAGAGAAGTTGGTTTTCTTTTTTTTTTTAATTATCTTTATCATTAAATCATAGCTGTGTACAATAGTGCAATCAAGGGGTACAATGTGCTGGTTTCATATACAATCTTAACTATTTTCATCAAACTGATTAACATAGCCTTCCTGGCAATTTCTCTGTT
>CAUYRH010011448.1:0-19733 GCA_963574655.1 Perodicticus potto | reverse complement strand
TGCCTTGGTGTCTCCTTCACTTTACACTTGGGACTAAATGTGGAACCCCCATTTCCTATGCCTAGGTCAGTTTCTTGTGAATTTCCTAGGCCTGAATTCCGTGGATGAACTGTGTCCATTCATTGATGCACTCATTCACCCTCCCCCCCGGCGGAAGGGACTGCATTCATTCGTTTCCTGGCCAAGGAACCCATACACCTATATATACCCTGAGGCTAGAGGCCTAGAGGAGGAGATGGGGAAAGACCGGGAGAGGAACGGAGAGAGCTTCTCTTTCCCTACTTGAAATCTCTCCCACTACCAGGAGCTTTGGTGTTTTCTGTATTCTTTTCTGTAAATCAATTCTGTCTTATCACGGACGGGTGGGGGGGGGAAATAATGTAATGAAGAATAATAGAATACATTTAAAAAAAAAAAAAGAAATTATGGGTGTAAGAATTCAAAAGAGGAAAAGTAAAAAGCAATTTTAAGATTCAGCTGAATCTGGTTAATTTTTACAAGTATATGCCAAGTCAAAGATTATGCTTACAGTGAATAATACTTTAAGTATTGTACTCTCCTTTTGAAGTATAGGCAGGTTGATTAATGCAAATAATCACTTTTTTTTTTTTTTTTTGGCAGTTTTTGGCCAGGACTGGGCTTGAACCCACCACTTCTGGCATATGGGGCTGGCGCCCTACTCCTTTGAGCCACAAGCACTGCCCAAATAGTCACATTGTTACAACTATTATAACTTGAATTTTTCTTGGTGCGTTAAATAAGCTATTTGTTTTTTAAATTTTGACATCTTAAGGAAGTCCTATCAGAGTTTTAAATCTCAATCTGAGTTGCTAGACCTAGTTTTAGAACTTTGTGTGTGTGTGTGTGTGTGTGTGTGTGTGTGTGTGTGTGTGTGTAAAGACAGAGTCTCACTTTATCACCCTCACTAGAGTGCCGTAGCGTCACACAGCTCACAGCAACCTCCAACTCCTGAACTTAGGTGATTCTCTTGCCTCAGCCTCCCGAGTAGCTGGGACTACAGGCGCCCGCCGCAACGCCAGGCTATTTTTCTGTTTTGCGGTTTGGCCGAGACTGGGTTCGAACCCACCACCTTCAGTATATGGGGCCGGCACCCTACTCGAGCCACAGGTGCCGCCCCTAGTTTTAGAACTTTTTGTGATCTATTGAGCAATTTGTTTAAGTGGAAACAATAGTACCGATAAATCAGGAACAAGTTACCAACCAGATTTGTATTGTCTGCTGCATTTTGGATGTTTTCAGGAAGTTGGACACTGCCACCCCCTCACCAAACTATGCATACTTTTCCCAAGAATAATCTAACTGGTTACTGTGGCTTTGTGTGCAAAATGTGCCTTTGCCAGGTCTAAATCTGTTACCTAATTAGGAGAACCTCATCTTGTCATAACCTGACAGCTGTTTATTGTTTGTTGTAATGAAGTGAATTAAGTAAACTTAATTATTAAATAGATGACAAAATACCACATTAATCTCTGACTCATCGTACCTTAGTGTACATCCAGGGTACTGTTTATTTTTACAGTTCTTTAACACCTTCTCAATCTGTTATTCACTGCTCAAAATTACTCTCATTTTATGCTTTGTGAATCTTCTGTAGTTCTAGTGCCATATTTAAGAACATTTATTAATATTTTTATAAGATTTCATACCCAGATATATTTCTAAAATTATTCTCAATTCATACAGAGTTTTTTTGTTTGTTTGTTTGAGACAGTGTCTCTTTGTTGCCCTTGGTAGAGTGCCATGGGGTCATAGCTCACAGCAACCTCCAACTCTTAGGCTGAAGCGATTCTCTTGCTTCAGCCTCTGGAGTAGCTGGGACTATAGGCACCTGCCACAATGCTGGGCTATTTTTAGAGATGAGGTCTCACTCTGGTGCAGGCTGGTGGTGAACCTGTGAGCTTAGGCAATCCACCTGCCTCAACCTCCCAGAGTGCTAGGATTACAGGCGTGAGCCAATGTGCCAGGCCCGAGTTGCTTTTCAATATGTACAGTAATCAAGTTGATATATAGTATTTGACTAAGAAAGAAACATGACAATTAAAAACCGTAGCTAAACTTTCCAGCCAAACTCCAACAGTTCATTCACTAAGAACCAAAGTCAATGCCAAAACCAAAGCAGGGATGGAAAAGGAGAGAAACCAGTTAAGAAAAGATATAACGGGGCTCAGTGCCTGTTGCACAGTGGATACGGCGCCAGCCACATTCACCAAAGTTGGCAGGTTGGAACCCTGGCAGGCCAACTAACCAACAATGACAACTGCAACAAAAAAAAGCCAGGCGTTGTGGCCGGCGCCTATAGTCTCAGTTACTTTTGAGGCTGAGGCAAGAGAATCACTTGAGCCCAAGAGTTTGAGGTTACTGTGAGCTGTGACGCCACAGCACTCTACCAAGGGTGACAGAGTGAGACTATGTTGTAAAAATAAATAAATAGGGCGGCACCTGTAGCTCAGTGAGTAGGGCACTGACCCCATATACCAAGGGTGGCAGGTTTGAACCCGGCGCTGGCCAAACTGCAACAAAAAAATAGCCGGGCGTTGTGGCGGGCTACTGTAGTCCTAGGTACTGGGGAGGCTGAGGCAAGAGAATCGCCTAAGCCCAGGAGTTGGAGGTTGCTGTGAGCTGTAATGCCGCAGCACTCTACCAAGGGCGATAAAGTGAGACTCTGTCTCTGAAAATAAATAAATAAATAAATAAATAAATAAATAAATAAATAAATAAATAATAAAGAAAGAAAAGATATAATGGGTAGTACAAAGTATTAATTGCTAGCGTAGGAATATTGATTATGACCTTTTTCATGAATGTTAAGGGATACCTCTAAATTTAAAAAAATATATGGGGGAAAGTATCATATTAAGAAAAATTAAGGATGGTATTTAAGAAAATTGGTTAATATCCAATAGTTCAGTTTTTTTACATACATTTAAAAAAACTGTTATATACGTAAATAGTATGTACAATTTAATGAAACTTTAAAATTGGGTGATGGTTAAAAGAGTATATAGGCTAGACACAGTGGCTCACACCTGTAAACATACCACACTTTGGGAGACCAAGGCTAGTGGATTGCTTGAGCTCAGGAGTTCAAGACCAGCCTGAGCAAGAGCGAGACCCTGTCTCTACTAAAAATAGAAAAAAACAGCTGGACGTTGTGGCAGGGACCTGTAGTCCCAGCTACTTAGGAGGCTGAGGCAGGAGAATCTCTTAAGCCCTAGAGTTTAAGATTGCTATAATTAGGCAACTAGTTCTTAAAGTTTTTGTCTTCCCATGAATAATACATGAGTAAAAAACAGAAGTATTTTAGGCCAGGAGCACTGTGGCTCATGCCTGTAATCCTAGCACTCTGAGAGGCTGAGGCAGATCACTTAAGGTCAGAATTCAAGACCAGCGAGAGCAAAAGTAGGACCCCCAGCTCTACAAAAAACAGAAAAAATAGCCAGGAGTGGTGGCACACACTTGTAGATCCAACTACTCAGGAAGCTGAGGCAGGAGGATCACTTACGCCCAGGAGTTTGAGTTTATAGTAAGCTCTGATGACACCCCTGTACTCTAGGTAGGAAGATGAAAGAAGACTTTGTCTTGGAGGAAAGGAAAGGAAAAAGGAAAGGAAGAAAACAAAAGTACTTTATATAGAATGAAGAGTAAAAGTTCTTTACTACTACCCAGAAAATCCCTTTCTGTCCTAGAACTTCTTTGTTCATTGTTTGATATTGATGCGACTTGTTCATTAATTCTTCTCACAAATCCCACAGAACCTGATTTTATAGGATGTACTCTGTGGACTGCAGGATTGATAGTGTTTAGTTTGGTTTATGTTGATAACAAGAGTTTGCATACGATGTGGCCGGTGCCGTACTCACTGCGCTATGGGTCCTGAGCCCAAACGTTTTTTTTGGCCAGGGCCAGGTTTGAACCCTCCAACTCCAGTATATGGGGCCGGCGCCCTACTCCTTTGAGCCACAGGTGCCGCCCTAAACTTTTTTTTTCCTTTTTGAGACAGAACCTCAAGCTGTCACGCTGGGTAGAGTGCTGTCACACCACAGCTCACAGCAACCTCCAACTCCTGAGCTCAAGCAATTCTCCTGCCTCCACCTCCCAAGTAGCTGGGACGACAGGTGTCTGCCACAACGCCCGGCTATTTTTTGGTTACAGCCATCGTTGTTTGGTGGCCCAGGCTGGATTTGGACCTGCCAGCTCAGGTGTATGTGGCTGGCGCCTTAGCTGCTTGAGCTATAGGCGCCACGCCCCAAACTTTTTTTTGTATTGAGACAGAGTTTCACTTCATCACCCTCAGTAGAGAGCTATGAGATCATAGCTCAAAGCAACCTCAAACTCTTGGGCTTAAGTGATTATCTTGCCTCAGCTTCCCTAGTAGCTAGGACTACAGGTGTCCACAACAATGTCTGGCTATTTTTTTTTTTTTTTTTTTTGTTAGAAGGGCCTGGCCGGGTTCAAACCCACCAGGCAATGTGCATTTGGCTTGTGCCCTAACCACTGAGCAACGGGCACCCAGCCAACCTCAAACTCTTGGGTTCAAGTGATCCTCTTGCCTCAGCCTCCCAAGTAGCTGGGACTACAGGCAATTGCCACAATGCCCAGCTATTTTTTTTTTTTTTTTTTGTAGAGACGGAGTTTCACTTTATCACCAACCATAGAGTGCCATGGCGTCACACAGCTCACAGCAACTTCCAGCTCCTGGGCATAGGCGATTCCCTTGCCTTAGCCTCCTGAGTAGCTGGGACTACAGGCACCCGCCACAACACCCGGCTATTTTTTGTTGTTGTTGCAGTTTGGCCAGGGCCAGGTTTGAACCCGCCACTCTCGGTATATGGGGTCAGCGCCCTGCCCACTGAGCCAAGGAGCCACCCCGCCCAGCTATTTTTTAGGGATAGGGTCTCGCTTTTGCTCAGGCTGGTCTCAAACCTGTTAGCTCAGGCAGTCCACCCACCTTGGCCTCCCAGGGGATCAAGGCATGAGCCACCATGCTCAGCGATATTTATTAATATATTTTTAAAATAATACAGCAATTTTCACTTTTATTTGAAAAAAAATGCTTGTATAGTATAAAAGTCAAATAGGCCTATTGTAATTCATAGCACTTTGGAAGGCCAAAGTGGGAGAATTACTTAAGGCCATGAGTTCAAGACCAGTCTGGTCAATAGCAAGACCCTGTATCTACAAAATAAATAAAAATTACCTTGGTGTGGGTGGCATGTGCTTGTAGTTTTAACTGCTTGGGAGGCTGAGGCAAAAGGATCACTTGAACCCAGGAGTAGAAGGTTACAGTGAGCTATGATGGCACCACTGAACTGTAATCCAGGCAATAGGGTCAGACTGTGTCTCAAAGGAAAAAAAAGAAGCAAAGAAAAGAAACAGGTGCTCCATTCCTCATCCTGATTATTGGTCCCCCAGAGGCAACAAATTTCTTCCATCAATTTCATACAGTGCCGATTCCTTTCCTACAGTTTCCCCACGTCTCCTTCATTACTTGCGTGGAAATCATCCAGCTTCTTGTTGGCTTCTTTCCCACTGTTTCTTGTAGAACTTTGGAGTTTTAGCTTTCTTGTTTAGGTCTATGATTTCAAGTTAACTTTTGTGTCTGATGTAAGAGTTAAGCTTTTTCTTTCCGAGGTTCCCCTCTTATGGCTGTCTAGTTGTTCCAGTGCCATATTGTGAAAATTCCACTTTCTCCACTGAATTACCTTGCCACCATTCAAACATCAGTTAATCGTGTGTGGGGGGTGGGGAGGGTGGCTATTCCTGATTTCTCCAGTTCTGTTGATCTGTGTCTCTATTCCCGTGTGTGTGTGTGGGGGGGGTGCTATTCCTGAATTCTCCAGTTCTGTTGTTCTGTGTCTCTATTCTTGCTCTAGTGTGACACCATCTTGATTACCATAGTCTTGGAATCAAACGATATAAGTTCTTTAACTTTATGGTTCTTTACAAAACTGTTTTGGCTATCATTGGTCCTTTGTATTTCCTTATAAATTTTAGAATTGGCTTGTCAGTTTCTACAATAAAGCTTGCTTGGATATTGATTAGGAGCACATTGAATCTATAGGTAAATTAAGTGAAAATTTAGATTTTTAACAATGTTGGGTTTTCCAGTCCATGTTCATGGTCTCTCTTCATTTAATTTTTTATTTTTTATTTTTTTTAGAGACAGAGTCTCACTTTGTTGCCCTTGGTAGGGTGCCGTGGCATCACAGCTCACAGCAACCTCCAGCTCTTGGACTTAGGCAATTCTCTTGCTTCAGCCTCCCAAGTAGCTAGGACCACAGGTGCCCGCCACAACACCGGCTATTTTTTTTGAGGGTATATGGGGCCAGCACCCTACTCACTGAACCACAGGTGCCACCTGTCTCTCTTCATTTATTTAGATCTGTCTTTAATTTTTCTCAAAAAATGTCTGTGGGGGGCTGTGCCTGTGGCTCAGTGAGTAGAGCTCCTGCCCAATATGCCAGAGGTGGTGGGTTCAAACCCAGCCCCAGCCAAAAACTGCAAAAAAAAAAATGTCTGTGGTTTTCAGTGTAAAGGTCTTATATATATATTTTTTTAATTTAACCTTAAGAATCTTAAGCATTTTTATGTCTTTTGGTGTTATTATAAATTTATTTTAACTATTCATTGCTACTACATACCTATTTAGTTTATTTTTATTTATTTATTTTTCTTTGAGACAGAGTCTCATTTTGTTACCCTCAGTAGAGTGCCGTGGCATAATAGCTCACAGCAACCTCCAGCTCTGGGCTTAAGCAATTCTCTTGCCTCAGCCTCTGAAGTAGCTGGGACTATAGGTGCCCGCCACAATGCCCGGCTATTTGTTGTTGTTGTTGTTGTTTTTGTAGTTGTTATTGTTGTTTGGCAAGCCCAGGGCGGGCTCAAACCCGCCAGCTCCAGTGTATGTGGCTGGAGCCCTAGCCGCTAAGCTACAGGCATCGAGCCAAGTTTATTTTTGTATATTGACTTTATATCCTTCAACCTTGCTAACTTCATTATTAGTTCAAGTAGTTTTTTATTTCTTTTTTCTTTGTTTCTGAGGATCTAATATGTACACAGTCATGTCGTCTGAAGATTCTTTTTTTTTTTTTTTTTTTTTTTTAGACAGAGTCTTACTTTGTTGCCCTCGGTAGAGTGCTGTGGTGTCACAACTCACGGCAACCTCAAACTCTTGGCTCAAGCGATTCTCTTGCCTCAGCCTCCCAAGTAGCTGGAAGCTGGAACTACAGGCACCCACCACAACACCTGGCTATTTTTAGAGACAGGGTCTCCCTCTGGCTCAGGCTGGTCTCATACTCATGAGCTCAGGCAATCTACCTGCCTTGGCCTCCCAGAGTACTAGGATTACAGGCATGAGCCACTGTGCCCAGCCTTGAAGATTCTTTTAAATCTTATTGCATTAGCTAGTATCTCAGTATTAAATGGAAGTAATGAGAATGGATAGCATAAACTTGTTCCTGATCTTAGGGAGAAAACATTCAATCATTTACTAGTAAGTTCTATTTTGAGGGGTGAGGAACCAGTAGAGTGGCTCATGCTGTAATCCTAGCACTCTGGAAGGCTGAGGCAGGAGGATTGCTTAAAGCCTGAGCAAGACTCCCATCTCTACAGAAAATAGAAAAAAATTAGCTAGGCATGGTAGCACACACCTGGAGTCCTCATTACTGAGGAGGCTAAGCCAGGGGGATCACCTGAACCCAGAAGTTTGAGGTTGCAATCAGCAGTGATGATGCTATTACAGTCTAGCCAGAAAATAGCAAGACTCAAACAAAAACAAAACAAATGTGTTTTATAATCCAGCACATGGTTCATCTTGGTGAATGTTCCATGTGCACTTGAAAAGAATAAGTATTTTGTTAGGTGGAGTGTTCTGTAAATGTCAGTTTGTTAGTGTTGTTTAGATCTTACACAGTCCTTCTGATTTTTTGCCTTCTATCAATTATCAGAATCAAGAGAGGAGTGTTAAAATATCCAACTCTAATTGTGGACATTATGGGCAAGTGTATTGTAAACATATCTATTTTTCTTTGCTATCTTGTCAGTTTTTGTTTTTGTTTTTTTAAGGCAAGCATAGAACAAAGTTTATTGAGAAAGAGAAAGGTAGGTTTACAAAGTAAGAGCAACAAATAGGCTTACGGAACAAGATAGTTTCAACGTAGACAGTGAATGGGCCCTTGCAAGTAGGCAAAGAGGCCTCAGTTTTTGTTTCATGTATTTTGAAGTTCTATTGTTTATTTGTTTGTTTTTTGCGGTTTTTGGCTGGGGCTGGTACCCTACCCCTTTGAGCCACAGACGCTGCCCTTGAAGCTCTATTGTTAAGTGTACATGTTTTCAACATTTTATTGTGAAAATGTTTGAACATAGAGAAAAAGTTAAAAAGTTAGGAGCAGTGGCTCACACCCATAATCCTAGCTACTTGAGGGGCTGAGACAGGAGGACTTGAGGCCAGGAATTTGAGACATTGCATAACTCCATTTCTAAATTAATAAAACTAAAGAACAAAAAAGAAAAGTTGAAGGAATTTTACAGTGAAAACTGTATGCCAGTTAAAGACATTCCTTGGTTGTGACATTAATGTTTTATTCTTCTTCCTTTATCATTTATCTTATCATCTGTCTCATTATTCTGATGCCTTCAAAAGTCAGTTGCAGGGCAGTGCCTGTGGCTCCGTGGGTAAGACGCCCACCCCATATACTGAGGGTGGCGGGTTTGAACCTGGCCCCAGCCAAACTGCAACAACAACAACAAAAAAAGTCAGCTACGGCTCGGCGCCTGTGGCTCAGCGGGCTAAGGCGCCAGCCACGTACACCTGAGCTGGCGGGTTCGAATCCAGCCCGGGCCCGCCAAACAACAATGACGGCTGCAACCAAAATAGCTGGGTGTTGTGGCGGGCGCCTGTATCCCAACTACTTGGGAGGTGGAGGCAGGAGAATCGCTTGAGCCCAGGAGTTACAGGTTGCCCTGAGCTGTGATGCCATAGCACTCTACCCAGGGTGACAGCTTGAGGCTCCGTCTCAAAATAAATAATAAATAAATAAATAACGCTTCTTATGCTCAGCATGTTTCTTTTTTCTTTTTTTTGAGACCAAGTCTCAGTCAGTCACCTCTGATAGAGTGCCGTAGCGTCACAGCTCACAGCAATCTCAGACTCCTGGGGTTAAGCTATTCTTTTGCCTCGGCCTCCTAAGTAGCTGGGACTACAGGCACCCACCACAATGCCTGGGGGTTTTTTGTTTTTTGTTTTGTAGAGACAGAGTTTCACTTTATCACCCTCGGTAGAGTGCCGTGGCGTCACACAGCTCACAGCAACCTCCAACTCCTGGGTTTAAGTGATTCTCTTGCCTCAGCCTCCCGAGTAGCTGGGACTACAGGTGCCTGCTACAACGCCCGGCTATTTTTCTGTTTTGCAGTTCGGTTGAGGCCGGCTTTGAACCCACCACCTTCGGTATATGGGGCTGACGCCCTACTCGATGAGCCACTGGCGCCGCCCAATGCCCAGTTATTAATTAATTTATTTTGCAGTTTTTGGCCAGGGCCAGGTTCGAACCCGCTACCCGCTGGTCTATGGGGGCAGCGCCCTACTCCTTGAGCTGGTCGCCTGCCTGGTTGTTTTTTCGTTGTTGCAGTTGTCCCTGTTGTTTTAGCTGCCCAGGGCTGGGTTCGAACCCACCAGCTTTGGTGTATGTGGCTAGCACCCTACCCACTGAGCTATGGGCACCGCCCTGCTCAGCATGTTTTTGAGATTCACTGTGTTACGCTTATTTATAGAGACAGAGTCTCACTATGTTGCCCTTGGTAGAGTGCCGTGGCATTACAGATCACAGCAACCTCAGAATGCCGTAGTGTCACAGCTCACAGCAACCTCAAACTCTTGGGCTTAAGCGATTCTCTTGCCTCAGCCTCCCAAGTAGCGGGTATTACAGGTGCCCGCCACAATGCCCAGCTATTTTTTGTTGTAGTTATCATTGTTGTTTAGCAGGTCTGGGCTGGGGTCGAACCTGCCAGCCCTGTGTATGTGGACCCCTGAGCTATGGGTGCCGAATTTGTGTTACATTTATTGATAATTTGTTCTCTTTTATTGCTGAGCAGTGTTCCATTGTTCAAATATACCATGGTTCATTTATCTGTTCTCCTATTAGTGTGAACATTTTTTTTTCTGAGATAAGGTTTCACCTAGGCTAGAGTGCTGTGGCATCAGCCTAGCTCATAGCAACCTCAAATTCCCGAATTCAAGCAATCTTTCTGTGTCAGCCTCCCTAGTAGCTGGGACTATGGGCATCCACCACAATGCCAGGCTAATTTTTTCAATTTTTTTTATAGAGAAAGTGTTTCCCTCTTGCTCAGGTTGGCATTGAACTCCTGAGCTCAGGCAATCCTCCTGCCTTGGCCTCCCAGAGTGCTAGGATTACAGGCATGAGCCACTATGAACATTCTTGCACAATTCTTTTCTGTGGACACAAGAATGTCTTAGATAAGATGTCTCTACATAAAAGGACTATGGGAATTTTAGATAAGATATTTTTCATAACAGTTCAAGGAGGGTAGTCTCTAGCCACTCAATCCCCTTAGTAACTTTGACAACCCAAAAAAACCACCACACATTTCCAGTGCTCTTGGAAGGCAGTACCACCTTCGACTGAGAGCCACTTTTGATTGAGAGTTCCCTTAAATAATAGTATATCTTGATTTCAGGAATGCGTTTGATCTAATGTCTCATATTGCTATTGATAAAATAGCCAAAATATGCTTGGAGAACAGGAAGGAGGTTAAGGGGGTTGGAATTGGGTAATTGAGAGAGATTTGAGGGCAGGAGCAAGCTCCCACAATGCCATAAGGAATGGTGAGGAGGTTGAAGGTTATTCTAATGTAGGAAGAGAGTAGGGAACAGACAAGTTTTATGTTGTAAAAAGATCACTTCCGGGTGCTTGGCAGAGAGCAGATCGTAAATGTGAGAGTGGAGATGAATTAAGAAACTATTATAGTAGTCCAGGTGAGAATAATTTCACAATAATTTGTCAATGTGGGCAAGAACAGTGTCTGGGAAGATGGTGAGAAGTAGCCATGTATAAGAGTTATAGTTTTAGAGTTAGAACAGGTAGGATCGGCTAATACCAAAGTAGGGATATAAGGGGAAGGGAAGATTCAAAGCTGACTTTTAGAATTTCAGCTTGAGCAGCTATTGGGGGATGCTGCTGTCTTTTTCTGAGATGGGGAGGTCTGCAGGGAAAGGTTGATCATCCATACAGAGATGTCAAGTAGAGTGTGATATATGCAAGTCCAAGCCCCTGTGTGAGTCGTCTGCACATAAGTGGCATTTTAGAGCTAAGGGGAAGGTGTAGAGAGAGAAAAGGAAAGTTTAGGAGGGAGCCCTGAGATTCTCTCTGATTCGAGGGTAAAGTAGAATCTGTGGGGTGAAGCTAAGAGAAGTAGTTTTCAAAATGCCCATGAAGCCAAGAGAAATAGGTGTTTTCAAAATATAGTTAAGGGTCAATAGTGCTGAATGCTGCTGTGAAGTCAAAGATGATGGCATAGAACAGTCCGCTGGATTCATTATTTCAGTGGAATGGTGGCCAGCATGGAGAGAAATTGAGAGAAAATGGCAATCAAGGAATGGAGAGAAAAAATGCACGTAACTTGCCAAATGTTTTACAAGGTGGGAGGGGAGGCGGGGTAGTAAAGTGAGAAATATGAGGGCTCGGGGGAGGGTCATGCTCATCGGAGAGATAATCGGGTATGTTGATGTGATGATGAGGATGAGCCAGTTAAGAGGAAGAATGGGTGACTGGGAAGAACAGGCATAATTAAAGAAGGGACATCCTAGATGAAGAGACAGGAGAGAGAGGAGACCCAGAGCACTGGTAGAGGGGCTGGAAAAGAGCAGGGCCGGCTTGCTATCATGAGAGCAGGGTGGAGGCAGTGGCAGGTACATCAGCTAAAACGGTGGTGGAGAGCGGAAAGGTTCTGCTCTGACACTTTCATGAACAACATCGAATGTGAGGTCGTGAGGGAGGGTATGGAAACGAGGAGACACCCAAGTTATTATTTACTTTTATTTTGAAATAATTTTCTATCGGCTCAGCGCCTGTGGCTCAATGGGCTAAGACGTCAGCTACGTACACCTGAGCTGGCGGGTTCGAATCCAGCCCGGGCCTGCCAAACAACAACGACAGCTGGAAAATGGCCGGGCGTTGTGGCGGGCGCCTGTAGTCCCAGCTACTTGGGAGGCAGAGGCAGGAGACTCGCTTGAGTCCAGGAATTGGAGGTTGCTGTGAGCTATAGTGCTATGGCACTCTCTCCAGGGTGACAGCTTGAGGCTCTGTCTCCAAAAAAAAAAAGATAAAAAAAAAAAAAAGAAAGAATTTTCTATCTATAGAGAAGTTGCAAATATAGGACACAAAGTTTTCATATATCCTTTACCCAGTTACCCCTAACGTTAATATTTTACAGAACCATGGTGCCTTTATCAAGACTAAGAAATTAACAATGGTATGGTATTACTAATTAAGCTGTAAATTTTGTTTGGAATTTCCTATTTTTTTTCCACTACCGTCCTTTCACCATTCTAGGATCCCACATTGCATTTAGTCATTATATCTCTTTAGTCTCCCTCAATCTAGGAGAGTTTCTCAGTGTTTTTTTCTGACCTCGACACTTGTTTTAAGAGACATGGTCTTGCGCTATTGCCCCTTGTCCCAATCTAGAGTGCCATGGTGTCAGCCTAGCTTGGTGTTAGCCTGGCTCACAGCAACCTCAAACTCTGGAGTTCAAGAGAGCCTCCTGCCTCAGCCTCCTGAGTAGCTGGGACTACAGGCATCCGCCACAAAGCCTGGCTAATTTTTTTCCCTATTTTTAGTAGAGAAGGGGTCTTGCTCTTGCTCAGGCTAGTCTTAAACTCCTGAGCTCAAGGGATCCTCCTGCTTTGGTCTCCCAGAATGCTAGGCATGAGCCACTGCACCTAGCCGAGATCTCAATATTTTGAAGGGTACTGGTTAGGTGTTTTGTAAAATGTTTCTCAACCAGAGTTTGTAATGTTTACTCATGAAAAGACTAAGGTTATGGGATTTGGGGAAGAATGCCACAGATATTAAGCCCTGTTTATCATGTAATATTGGTGAGTATGTGTTATCAGTATGGTTTATTACTGGTTATGTACACTTTGGTCATTTGGATAAAGTGGTGTCTTGCCAGGTTCTTCCTCTATTAAGTTTCTACTTTACCCTTATCTTTTTTCCTTTCCTTTTTTTTTGAGTCAGAATCTCACTATGTTACCCTGGGTGGAGTGCCGTGGTGTCACAGCTCACAGCAACCTCAAACTCTTGGGCTCAAGTGATTCTCTTGCCTCAGTCTCCCAAGTAGCTGGGACTACAGATGCCTGCTACAATGCTTGGCTATTTTTTGGTTGTAGTTATCATTTGTTGTTTGACAGGCCCAGGCTGATTTCGAATCTGCCAGCTCTGGTGTATGTGGCTGGCACTCTAGCCACTGAGCTACAAGTGCTGAGCCTCTACTTTTCCCTTTTCATATTCTGTTCACTAGAAGTGAGTCACTACATCTAGTCCAAGGGGAGGGAATTTAAGAACCCCCTCCTGGCCAGGCATGGTGTCTCAAAAAAAAAAAAAAAAAAAAGAGAGAGAGAGAGAGAACCACCTCTTTCTAAGGGAGAAATATTAAAGAATTTGGGCGGCGCCTATGGCTCATCAAGTAGGGCGCCGGCCCCATATACCGAAGGTGGTGAGTTCAAACCCGGCCTTGGCCAAACTGCAAAAAAAAAAAAAAAAAAAAAAAAAAAAAAAAAAAAAATTAAAGAATTTGTGGACATATGTTAAAACCACCAGAGTTATAATAAATGTTTTAGAGGCTATAATGTGAGGTTATATACACACTATTTCTCCTTAAAGCTTTCTTCTATGGGAGTTTTTTAGAAAAGGAGGAAAGTCAGAGTCATTTTTTAGAGTGGGAAAGTGAACTTTCCCGAGCAATGTGATAGTGATGCCAGGCACTGTGGAGTGGCCATTTGAGGCTTGACCGAAATCAGTCATCCACCCTGTGTGAGTTTCCCCGGCAGTGCCCAGCTGCTTGGGTGCAGGCTCTGAGAGAGCCCATAGTTGAGTTCAATCAGAAGAGGATATTTCAGGTCAATATGATAGAAAAGAGACATATAAGATTGTTGTAGATGGCACTTGCAAAAGTGGGATGAAAATGCTGGACTATGGGGCGGCGCATGTGGCTCAGTGAGTGGGGCGCCAGCCCCGTATACCGAAGGCGGTGGGTTCGAACCCAGCCTCGGCTGAACTGCAAAAAAAAAAAAAAAAAAAAATAGTCGGATGTTGTGGCGGGCACCTGTAGCCCCAGCTACTTGGGAGGCTGAGGCAAGAGAATCGCTTAAGCCCAGGAGTTGGAGGTTGCTGTGAGCTATGTGACGCCACGGCACTCTACCAAGGGTGATAAAGTGAGACTCTGTCTCTACAAAAAAAAAAAAGAAAGAAAGAAAGAAAATGCTGGACTATGAAACCTAAGCAGGGTTTCTAAGTGAAGACCAGGGAGGAGAGAGAAAAGGTTGTCAGACAAAGTTAAAGAACTATGACAATAAGAGTTCTTGAGTGAGTAAGGAGAAAAGGATAAGAAGTGGTAGCAGAGGCTTCAAAGGATCTGGGTATCAGAAGGAAGAAAGGAAAGAAATAGTTTGGAAATGGTAACTAGGAAACCAACTACACCTCTGGCCACAAGGCAATTGGGATGTCATGTAAAAACAGCTCTGTTTGCGAGGGCTTCTCAGGAGATGGGGTCCTCAGGGACAACCAAGTTTCATTCACTGCCAAAAGATAAAAGGAATATTCAAAGATGATGAGGCTACAAGGACAATTTTCTTGTCTTTTTTTTCTTTTTGAGACAGGGTCTCTCTTTGTCACCCAGGCTAGAGTACAGTGCCATCATCATAACTCACTACAACCTCACACTGCTAGTCTAAGCAATCCTCCTGCCTCAGCCTCCTGAGTAGCTGAGGCTGGGGGTGTGTACCACCACTCTCAGCTAAACTTTTATATTTTTAGTAGAGGCAGGATCGCACTGTGTTGCCCAGGTTAGTCTTGAAGTCCTGGCCTCAAGTGATACTCCCACCTCAGTCTCACAAAGTGCTAGGATTATAGGCGAGAGTCACCATGCCTGACCACAACAAGAACATTTGATGGTGACATGTTTGGAGTCACAAAGGGTACGACGGAAGATTTTGGAAATGGGAGGGAGAGGGATTCGATCAGATCAGGGGATGGTCTCGGGGTACTGGGACGAGTGTCCAGTGTTGATTCTGGATCACCCAGAAGGCTTGTCTTTCTGGCAGTGACTAAGGTAAAGAGTGACATTGGTCATGATGGGAAGCTCTTGAAAAGAGACGGAAAATCAGCCTAAACTGTGTGAAGTTTGAATAGTTGGTACAAAGGTTGGGGGTTTCAGCATGACCGTCCTTCCCCACAGAGCACCGAGGTGGTGGCAGCCCTCATAGGCAGGGTCGAAGTGCTCTCTTGGGAAGACGTGGCAACACAGGGGCTGTGGGGTGACTGGTCTTAGCTCAATAGCTACATGAATGGTTGAGAAGTGATGATTAGGAAGCATTGCCTGGGCATCTACTTTGTGTAAGACTTAATCATTTAACACCATAAAAAGAATACAGGGTTCTTAGAGCTAGCTGAGAGAGGAAGCAGTGGCTCCAGATACCCTGTTCCAGCCTACGTAGAAGGAAACGGAGTGTGGCAAACAGAGGTGGACCTTAACCTTCGCCTTATCAGGATCAGAGCAGGTGGGGTCTTTATGATGGATCATTTACAGTGAGTGTAACAGCCCGAACGAAACCTGAGAGCTGTTTTTAGACAAGTTAGTGCTCATGTTTAATGTTGTCGCTGAAGCAACCAAGTATATGGAAACAATTGTGAGAAACTTTCCTGCCAAAATGGGTCAGACAAAGCTGTCTCTGTGAGAGCTCATGGAGCTAGCTGAAAACTAATGCCCTGGAGGCTTGCAAGGCATGATACAGACACACAAAAGGAAAGATACACACTTAGACTCTCCTTTCTGGAATGATCTGTATGTCCCAACTTCTGAAATGTTCCTAGAAAGTCAAGGTATGTGATGAGAAGGAACTAAAATTTGAGACTAGCCTGAGCAAGAGCAAGACCCCATCTCTACTAAAAATAGAAAAATTAGCCAGATGTTGTGGTGGGCACCTGTAGTCCCAGCCACTCGGGAGGCTGAGGCAGGAGGATTGCTTGAACCCAGGAGTTTGAGGTTACTAAACTAGGATGAGGCCATAGTACTCTAGCTTGGGCAACAGAGTGAGACTCTGTCTCAACAACAAAAAAAATAGTGAACTGACTGTGACAAACGTAATTTCATTTGTACTCCTACATGGGAGAATGAGGGAGTTACAAGAGTCATAGTCCAGCTGAGCCACACACAACACATACTATCACTGTATACAAAACTGACTCACAATGTACTCAGCTTAATAACGTTCCTGGGAGTCCTGCCTGTCCCCATTCTACAGCACTGAAGATCACCTGTCATTGATGACGAGGGTGAGTAAGGAGGATGATGGCAGGGAATTAATAGAAGGAAGTGAAAGAAGAAGGAACCCAAGAATGTGGATAGAGTATTGGGGGGGAGAGGATATGTCATGTCTGTTGGTTGGTTTCCTGTTTGTAGAAAAGAAGGGGAACTTCCAGAAGTCTACAGGGAAGTCTTGTGAACAGGTAAAGTAGTGACCACATTCCCATTTCCATGCAGGATTTACTAGGTGAACTAGCACTGGTTAATACAGTGGTGGTGGTGATGATGGTGATATCAAGTCCTATGGAAAGCAAGTCTATAGTTAGCGTCTCCCTACCTCCCCCCACCCCACGCCCCTTCCTATTCCCCCTCCACGGTCAGAACTCCTAGAATACAGCTAGCAGCGAAGGGTGCTAAGCTGACTCTCTTACAAGTTGGAGCACTGTTAAGAACCAAGTTTCCTGACTAGTGGGTGGCTCATGCCGTAATCCTAGCACTCTAGGAGGTTGAGGCCTGTGGAATGCTTGAGCTCAGGAGTTCAAGACCAGCCTGAGCAAGAGCAAGACACTTCTCTATTAAAAACAGAAAAATTGGGCGGTGCCTGTGGCTCAGTGGGTAGGGCGCCAGCACCATATACCGAGGGTGGCGGGTTCGAACCTCTTCCCGGCCAAACTGCAACAAAAAAATAGCCGTGCGTTGTGGCAGGTGCCTGTGTTCCCAGCTACTCGGGAGGCTGAGGCAAGAGAATAACCTAAGCCCAGGAGTTGGAGGTTTCTGTGAGCTGTGACACCACAGCACTCTACTGAGGGTGACAAAGTGAGACTCTGTCTCAAAAAAAAAAAAAAGAACAAAAACAAAAACAAAGAGAAACTAGCCAGACATTGTGACAGCACCTGTAGTCCCAGTTATTCAAGAAGCTGAGGCAAGAGAATTGCTTGAACACAGGAGTTTGAGATTGCGGTGACTTCTGACGCCACGGCACTACTCTACCTAGGGTAATAGAGTAAGACTCTGTCTCAAAAAAAAAAAAATAAATAACCATCTCCATGGTTATTAACCATCCATCTCCTCTTTGGTCAAATAACCATCCATCTCCTCTTTGGTCAAAAAGTGTAGGAAAATTAATATGTGGGTCTAAATCCTACAAATAGTTTAAAGAATATGTCAGAGCAGGGGAAGGCTAGAAAGCCATCTTGACCTAGAGGATTTGTTTCTGTGTGCTTTCTTTCATATTATCTTACTTAATCTTCACAGAGACCATGAACTAGGTGTCATTTATTTCCACTTTACAAATGAGAAAACCAGTTAACCAAAGTTAAGTAATGCCCAAGATTAGACTATAAGGCAGGCATCCTCAAACTTTTTAAACAGGGGGCCAATTCGCTGTCCCTCAGACCGTTGGAGAGCCGGACTATAGTTTAAGAAAAAAACAAACTATGAACAAATTCCTATGTACGCTGTACATATCTTATTTTGAAGTCAAAAACAAAACGGGACCAAATACAATTCACACCAACTCATGTGGCCCGCGGGCCATAGTTTGAGGACCCCTGCATAAGGCTTGATCCTGTATCTGTGGGATCAGACGCACTCCCTTTCAGCACACCACATGGCCTCAGTGCTAACAACCCTGAAGTTTACGTCTCAGTAGGCAAAGCTTAGAGAAACATTTATGTGTGTATCAGGTAAGCTCTGGCACTAAAAAACTTATAATTGATTCCAAAAGTGTCCTTAGGTGCTCTTCTTTACAGAGGGCTTTCATTCTTTGAAATGGGTGTCAGACTTTCTATCTGAATGGCTATAAAATATTTTGTACCTTATTTACATCTTATAAAAACGCCCGTTAGATAATAAACCAGCCAAGCCCTTATGACCACAGAACCTTCCATCTCTGCTTCCTGCTAGGGATTGCTGAGGGACAAAGGATCCTGCTAACTTCTGAATCCTACCCAGCCTAACAGGCAGTGTATAAAAAAATATGCTGAGATTATGTACACGGAGGCCCTTACCACATAACACACAGGCACAAGTGTGTTTTCAGAAGCATAAGGGCTGCAACACTTCAATTCCTTTCTGCGTGATTCTGTAGGGGCATTCCACATGAGAACTTGAGTTCTCTGCTTCCCTGCTTTGTTTCCCAAGTGCAATTGCAACAAGATCAGTTGAGAGCAGCAAGTGTTCCTCAAAGTAGAGCAGTTGCCAGAGAGCTTTGGCTACTAATTGCCACTCGATGCTCCAAGAGTAGCCTTGGATCAGTCCTTTGTCCACCAAATTTTTATTTATTTATTTATTTATTTATTTATTTATTTATTTATTTAGAGATGGAGCTGGCTGGAGTTCAGTGGCATCATCATGGCTCACTCCAAACTCCTGGGTTCAAGCGATCCTCCTGCCTCATCCTCTGGAATAGCTCAAAGTACAGGCACCCTCCCAGCTAATTTTTCTACTTTTAGTAGAGATGGGGGTCTCCCTCTTGCTCAGTCTAGTCTCAAACTTCTGAGCTCAAGCAATCCTCCCACTTTGGCCTCCAGAGCGTTTGGATTCCAGGCATAAGCTACCTCTCCCCACCTGTCTACTATGTTTAGATGGGAATTGACTCTCTTGCTTGGTTTATACCACCAGTGCTGGATTGGCTTGTGAGGGCTCTGTGCCATGAATGGAGCCTGGCTGTTTGCAGATGCCCTCTGGCCCAGTCAGGTGTTCCCTGCCCCATCCACAGTGCCAGCCCAGAGGAGTCATCTGCTCACAGCCTTCATAAAGGGTTCCACCTCATCAGCATGCCCAGAGTGGGGTCCCACTTCTCTAGTTCTTTTCTTGGACATGATCCTAAGTCTAAACTGTGCAGTAGGAAACTGTCAGAAAGAGAACGTGCCAGTGAGTTATGCCGCCTCCTTTTGTTTTTTGTTTGTTTGTTTTTTGGGAGTTTTTGGCTAGGGCTGGGTTTGAACCCACCACCTCTGGCATATGGGGCCTGCGCCCTACTCCTTAGAGCCACAGGCGCCGCCCCTCCTCCTTTTGTTTTTGGGTACAGTTTTTTTTTTTTTTTTTTTTGAGACAGAGCCTCAAGCTGTCACCCTGGATAGAGTGCCGTAGCATCACAGCTCACAGCAACCTCCAATTCCTGGGCTCAAGCAAGTCTCCTGCCTCCGCCTCCCAAGTAGCTGGGACTACAG
>CAUYRH010011447.1:0-40294 GCA_963574655.1 Perodicticus potto | reverse complement strand
AATTCCAATAACTGGTCAGTAATTAGTGTTGTGCACTTAATGACCTTAATTAATCTCTCATGAATAGTGCTTAAAATTCTGCACTGGGATGATAAAAAAAAAAAAAAAACCAACTTAAACATTTCCCTTTTCAAAGAAAATTTTGCATTTCATGCCATCAGAAACAGTATTTTCTTCCCAAATTAAAATAAAAGAAATATGATCACTTCTTGGGAAGGGGGATATGTAGCTGAACACAGGCTTATTTTTAAAATAAAAAAGTTTTAAAACTGAGTTTCCTTCTTGAAAAATATGTGTATTAGAGTCATAAAACACTGTTAAAAATAAAGTTTGCTTTGAGATGCACAGTTTTAAGATTATAATCTATTCAAGTTTATAAAGCTCTTGGTCTTTTATTGTAATTTTCATGTGTGTTTAAGTATCTGCGTTTATCTTTTTTCCTAATTTTCTAATGCTAATGTTATTTCTTTATAATTCAGTAACACAGAGGATAAAGTAATGCTTTTGGAAGAATTGTTTAATAGAAAATTAAAATGGCTCTTTCTGGTTAAAAAAAAAAAAGAAAATTATGTCCAGGAACGTACTTCTCTCCACAGTACCTAGGAAGGAAGAGCTGCTGTGCAGAGGGAAGGGGTGAGGGCGCCACAGGAACGAGGGGAGCCCCTTGCCCTGCTAGCGGCACCTGGGGGTGAAGCCAGAAAAGCCCCGGGGAGTCTGAGCTGGAGGCTGAGGGGACATTTTCTTTCTCCGCATGACAGAATCTGAACTGGGGCAGATTTTAGGCTTTAGTGTTTACAGGAGAAAACTTGGCAATAATACTATTAATACTAAACTAAAATAAACAAGCAACTACTGGAGTGTAACATTTATTTTAAGACAAAGACAAACAGAATAAAGAAATAATGGTATAGAAACAAACTAGAAAACAAGCAGTCAAAAGCCATGGGGAGGATAAGGGTCGTCCCGTCCACGGAAGCGTCAGGAATTCTCGCTGGTACAGAAAGAGATAAATCTCTGGTAAAGCCCCTTCCTTTCCCATGGATTCAGTGCAGACCTGCCCTAGCATCGCCACCACATGAGGCTGTCACTGCTGCCTACTGTCAGGCACGCACGCAGCGCCCGCCCCTCCCCGACCGCACCAAACAGCGCTCTCCCTCCCACCGCAGACGCCTTGTGCCCAGCTCGTAGTAGGAGGAAGGTGGGAAGAAAAGCGTCGGTGGCCCGAACCCGGCTCAGTTCAGCCAGGGGTGGCGGTCAGGACTACAAGCCTGGACGCAGAAGTCGTGCACATTAAACGCACCCAGCAGAAAGTGAGGGAGACCCAACCTAAGAGTTAAGGCAATGGTGCCCCGAGGGTGCCACAGCGGGAGGGTTGGGGCCAGCTACTGATGGTTATCTTTCTCAAGAGATGCCGATCACCTGCGAAGCGTGCAAAGCAGAAGCACCTCGCCCAAGTGGCTTTGCCCTGCTTCTCGCAGGACGTGGTACCCAGGGGTCGGACGCAGGAGTCGGCCCCTGTGGGCAGCTCTGCACGCCCTCAGTGCGCCCTCAGTGCGGTTCAGGGTGCCGCCAGCGGCTCTCGGTGCGGTCCCCTGGGGCTGGGGGCGGGGCGGCCTGTGGCCGGGGCTCCTCCCTCTTCTGCTCCCAGCTCTCCTGCTCTTAACCCGCGCGCGGGGGCACCCAGGCCACTGGGCTCGGCGGAGCAATCCAGAGGTCAGGGCTGATTCCCTGCCGTGTGCGTCCCGTCCCCAGGCCGACGCCAGCACGCCGCCATGGCCCCGGCAGCGGCGTCGGGTGGCAGCTCACTGCCCAGTGGCTTCTCGGTCTTCTCCACCTTCCCCGACTTGCTCTTCGTCTTTGAGTTTGTGAGTGGCTGGTGCGCCCCGTGCCCAGGCTGGGGAAGGGATGGGATGGGCTGAGCAGCGAGCGCTGTCGCGGAGACTCCGCAAGGCTGTCCCGGCTGGATCTGCGAGCCGCGCAAGTCTTGGGAGGGTCGGGGTAGCGGGGACAGTGTTAGGAGGCTGCAAATAGAAAGTCGCCTCCTACCTCCTGGACGGTTGTCCCTTTCTAGACCAACAAAATGGGGGGAACAGTCTCCAGGACTGCGATAGAAAACCCAGTTCTAGCCTTGGGTCAGATGATGGAAGTGGGCCAGGCAGGGTCCATTCTTTGTGCGTCGGTTCCGAAGCTGCGTGCAGGACCCGCTTCGCACCGGCTGGGCAGAGGAAGCTCGTAGCCGCGCGCTTTGCACCTGTCAGAGAGCAGTGTCCTTATAGAAGTGCCCCACTTTTCTGGGGAGAGAACTTCATTTTAGAAGAAAACAAAACAAAACAAAAAATCAGCAAGAGAAGCCCTAGTTTTTGATAGCCGAGGTTTGGAAACGGACTGAACGGAAACCGGATTAGTCTCTTCTGGCCTTTTAATGTTTCTAAACAGTGAACCTATTTGTGACAAATTTGCTGGAACTAAGGAAACAGAGGCCCTAGTTTGCTCCACCGCAGTAATTCTGCCCGGTGTGGGGGGTGGGGGATGGCGGGGACTGGCGAGAGCCGTGGGCGTCCCTTGGCTGACCTTGAGCTGTCCGGAGGCCTCTGCACCTGCAGTCGCGCCTTGCGCCCCTGCCTGTGGCTGTGGGAAAGCGCTACCTCCTGTGGGTTTCTGATAAAGTGCTCACTGTGTCCCCAGGCTTCAGACCTTCCTCTGCCGCAACTCCCCAGAGGCCTGGGAGGCGTGTGCTTTATTTTATTTACTCAGTGGGTGTGGTGCGTGCTGTCCCAGGAATATCTTTTCCTGTGCTCCCACCGCAGAAACATGGAGAGTTGGCTGGGAAAGTAAATGCTAGAACATGAATGTTTAAAACTAGACCCCAGGTTCCTATCACCTGATTGGAGGGGAAAGCGTGTGAACGCAAAAGGGAGCAGGCTCTACCATCCTTGAAGGACTTGGGGGAAGGTGCAAAAAGAACCAAGGTTCCTGGCAGCAGGGGTGTCATTGAACTTGGGGTGAGAGTTGGGTTGAGCCCAATCCTGGGTGTATCCAGTGATTTGGTGATGGCCACAGTCCAAGAAATGACTTTTAGAAAAACTCCTCTACACTGCCCAGCCCAGATCCCCCATTTATAGATAGGCACCCAAGCCCAGAGTAGGGAAGAGTCTTTCCCAAGCGCAACCTGCTTTCCAGTCTCTCCAGGTTCCTTCCATGTTCCAGGTTATCAGGCAAAAAAGTGGAACTGTGACCAGCTGAGTGCATGTGACACATATACATGGCAGATGCAGGACCCCTCCCGGGGCTAATTCATACCCTGGAGCATTCACTGGATTGTTCTTTCCGCCAAAGTTTCATCATGGTGCTTCTCTTTATCACCTATTAGCCCATGTTTGCCCAAGGTTGCATTTCCAAAAATGATTATAGAGCATCCACAACCTGGGAATGAGTAATGGGTGGTTCCTTCAGAGCTTTACCAAAGAGGTATTTCCAAAGGCAGCTTTGTGACCAAAGAGATGATGTGTTACAGAGAGATGTGATGGGGCAGAGAGGTTTTGAAACAAAAAAAAAGTTGTTCTTAGTGTCTCTGAAATTTTCCCGAGTGACTTACCCTGACTTTGTAGCTGTTTGGGGAGCATTATGACAAGATCCACCAGAGTGTGTTAGTTGGGCTTTGTGCTTCTGCAGAAGGCTCCCATATACCTCCTTCCTCTTGCCCTCAAGAGAGCTGGGCTCAAGTGGTGCAAGTGGGTGGGCCTGGCTTCACAGAAGGGCCAGCCACCCAGGCGTTCTCTGCCTCCTGTTAGTGGTTTAGGCTAGGGGAGGAGTGCCCGGGAGGGTAAAACAGCCCAACCAAGCAGGGTGATCTGATTTGCAGGGGAGGGGAGAGGAAGCTCCTACCTAACCCGCCAACCCCACAGAGAGAGGTGGGGTGTGGGAAACCTCCAAAACACCAATTAGTGGAAACTTACTCTTACAGTGTGGTTTTGTGACCTTCAGTATTAGAGGCTTCCTGAAGAAATAATTCTCCCTTGCACAGAACACTACCCTCTCAGCTGTCTTAGAAGTTGTTTCTCCTCCATCTCAGCTTTGTTCCCCCATCCCCTCTCCCCCACTCCCTGAGAGGCCCAAATGCAAACAGATTGTCTTCTCTGGATCTCTTCCTTGCCCCCAGATAGGTGTGGGCTCACAGGGTACCTGGGAGAGAAGAGAAGAAAGCTGACCCCAAGCCTTCAAGTTTTCCTCTGCATGGATTATAAATACAAAGCTGAGATTTGATATATGGAGGGAGAAGAGAATAAAAGGGCTGGAGGAGGCACTGGCCATCCTGGGAGGGTTTTCTTTTTTTCCTGAGAAATTGTTAGGTACATTATTTTATTTCATTTCATTTCGTTTTAATTATAGATTCATATGAGGGTACCAATTAGGTTTGCATTGTTTGCATTTGTTAGGTAAAGTCCAAGGTGTGGTAAAGCCCTTCACCCAGGAGGTGTGCCGTATGCCCCTTACACTGTGCTTCTTAGGTGAAAGCTGACCAATCCCCCTCCTTCCCCCCCTTGAATTTAATTGTGTTTTCCCCTCTTGTGGGCAGATAGTTGTTCATCTGCTGGTTTCATATTAGTATTGAGTACATGGGATATTTGCTTTTTCTTGTGATACTTTACTAAGGAGAATGTTCTTTAACTCCATTCAGGTTAATAAAAAAGATATAAAATCTCCATCTTTTTATGGCTGAATAGTATTCCACGGTATACATATACCACAGTTTATTAATCCAGTCATGTGTTGATTCCATATCTTGCCAATTGTGAATTGGTCTGCAATAAACATTCTAGTGAAAATGTCCTTATGGTAAAATGATATTTTTTTTCTTCTGAGTAGATACCTAGTAATGGGATTTCAGGATCAAATGGAAGGTCTACTTACTGCTCTTTGAGTAGTCTCCCCTGGGAGGGTTTTCTTTTTAAATTAAGGAATATGGCTCGGCGCCTGTGGCTCAACAGGCTAGGGCACCAGCCATGTACACCTGAGCTGGCGGGTTCGAATCCAGCCTGGGCCTGCCAAACAACAATGATGGCTGCAACCAAAAAATAGCTGGGCGTTGTGGCGGGCGCCTGTAGTCCCAGCTGCTTGGGAGACAGAGGCAGGAGACTCGCTTGAGCCCAGGAGTCAGAGGTTGCTGTGAGCTGTGATGTCACAGCACTCTACCCAGGGTGACAGCTTGAGGCTCTGTCTCAAAAAAAAAAAAAATTAAATTAAGGAATATTAAAGCTCAGTAACAAAAAGACAACCCAATTAGAAAATGGACAAAGGACTTGAACAGACCTTTCTCCAATGAAGATATACAAATGACCAATAAGCCCATGAAAAGATGCTCAACATCATTAGTCATTAGGAAAATGAAAATAAAACCAAAAAAGATACCACTTAACACCTATTAGGATGGTTACAATTTTTTTTAAAAAAAATGGAAAATAACAAGTTTTGTCCAGGATGTGGAGAAATTGGAACCCTTGTATGTTACTAGTGAGAATGTAATAGTTACTCAAAGGATTACCCTAAGACCCCGCAATTCCCCTCCTAGGAATTAATCAAAGGATTTAAAGCAGGGACTCAAGTACATGAACATACATGTTCAGAGCAGCAATAAGCAACCAGTGGAAATAGCCCAAAAGTCCCTCAACAATGAATTAAACAATAAAGTTTACATGCCACAAAGTTGATAAACCTTGAAAACTCTGTGTTAAGTGAACAAAGCCAGGCACAAAATTTATTTACATAAAATATCCAGAATACATAAATCTGTAGAGACAGAACACAAACTGGTGGTTTTTCAAGGTTTGGGGGGGTGGGGAAATGAGGAGTAATTGCTTAGTTGATATCGGGTTTCCTTTTGAGGCAATGAAAATGAAATTAGATAGAGGTGGTGGTCGCACAACACCATGAATGTACTAAATGCCACTGATTTCGTTAAATTAAAAGTGGTTGGTTTTATAATTTGCAAATTTCATCTCAGTTTAAAAAAGCCTAAGAAATATTGCAATTACTTTGAAGGCCATATAATACTTTAGTAGGCATCCACATAATTATTGCCCAACTTTGTCCAATCTTATTTGCTTTTTAGTAGTAAGGAATTAGGCCTTGTCAGTTGGCAATTTAAGCCCCCTGGACAGCCTTCTGTTATTTTATTCTCCTCCACACTCCATCCTCAGGCTGAGTGTGGTGTCAG
Source organism: Perodicticus potto (assembly GCA_963574655.1). NCBI lineage: Eukaryota > Metazoa > Chordata > Mammalia > Primates > Lorisidae > Perodicticus > Perodicticus potto. The sequence goes on along the minus strand of CAUYRH010011447.1, from coordinate 34,080 downwards.
TCACTTCCAAGCACAATTTAGGCTTTTCAGGCACACATCACTCTGAAATCCACATGGCGTTACTGTACATGGCTTTGCACTTTCTGAAAATAGTGCCATACTGGTCACATCCTTTTGCAACATGCTTTCTAGGCACCCCTATGTTTTGAGATTTATACATGCTGACATTGTTTATCCATTCTCTGTTAATAGGCATTTTGGCTATTTCTAATTTGTTACCTTTAGCTATTAAAGGTGGCATTTCCCAGATGGCATTTCTCCTATTTGCCTCTGTTGTTAACATGTTGGAATTTTTTTTTAATGTTTTTATTTATTTATTTGTTTATTTTTTGCAGTGTTTAGGGGGGCCAGCTTTGAACCAGCCACCTCCAGTATATGGGGCTGGCGCCCTACACCTTGAACCACAGGAGCCACCCAACATGTTGGACTTTTCTTCCAGAAATGCATAGAGGATTTGACTTGATGAGTCATAGGGATATATACTTTCATTTTCCCAAAAGTTACCACATTGCTGTCCAATTTTCCCACCCCAGGAGTGGATTAACTAAGAAGCCGAGGAAGTTTAGTTAAATTCAAGACCTCTCACTTAGGTCCCATCCAAGACCCTGCCCAATTTGTATTCTTTTGTAAAGAAGGTCCCCAAATTGTATAAGCTTCAGGGACCTTCCCTGGCTCCCACCAGCAGCTTATGAAAGTCTCTATTGTTCCTCTTCACTTGGTAGCGTCAGACTTTATAATTTTCTCCTAGTCCAGTGGGTGTGAAAAGCGTGATTATTTTTTAAAACAGTAGCCCAACAAGTTGTTGATGACTCACAGGTCAGCTTCTCATGCCTGACCTCCCAATAGCCTGGGGAGTACACATGTGCTAGGCTAGCAGGGTGGAACCCCCCTGCACTTCTATGGCAGGGGGACTGCTCACTGGAGCAGGTAAGGGTGGCAGCTTAGGGTGGGGCATGGTAACCCACTTTGGGCCAGCACCCCTATCCTATCCCCGAGCTCCTGACCTCTGAAAGCTGCAGGGTCCTCACAGGAGGAGGAAGGCAGGCCCAAGTAGGCATGCACCCCCTCCTTTCTGTGAAGCTGTGCTGCTGTTGCAAGTGGTAGTGTCACAGGTGCACCCCTATGTAAGCCTGGGCTGAAATGTCCAATGCCGTCCCTTCCCGCAACAACTCAACATAGGGCTTTGCTTCTGGCCTGTTCCTCTGCAAAAAGTACCCACCCAGTGAGGGGCTTTCCTTTCGGATCCGGTCTCTGTCTCCTTCTGCTCCTCCTCCTCCTCCCAGGGGCTTCATGACACTCGGCCACCATTCAAGCAACAGGAGAGTCACGGCCAATGTTTTCTGTCTCAGCTGTGGCCACGGCCAGCAGCACAACTTTTCCACCTTATCAGAACTTGTGAAGGAAGTGCCTGAAGACAAGTGATGTGATTAAGGACTCCCTCCTCCCAGCCTGTAAAGGAGGTGGGGGTTGGCCCTTTGGAGACAGAGTCTACTGTGCTGCCCAGGCTGAAATGCAATGGTATTAGCCTAGCTCACAGCAACCTTGAACTCCTGGGTTCAAACAATCCTCCTGTCTCAGCCACTACAAGTGGCTATCACAACACCTGACTAATTTTTTTCTGTTTTTAGTAGAGACAGGGTCTTAATCTTGCTCAGGCTGGTCTCAAACTCCTGAGCTCAAGGGATCTGCCCACCTCAGCCTCCCAGAGTGCTACGATTACAAGCATGAGACACCACACCCGGCCAAGAGATAAGTTCTTAGACAAGTGTGTGCTAGGAATGCCATCCACTCTCCAGGAGCAGGGGGTGGGGGGTGAGGGGCAAAGAAGAGCAGTGTCATATTTGGGGGTGAAGTGGGGTGGGGGACCCACCTGAAATTGGTTTGGACTTTTGACTCTTACAGTAAACTGGACATAGTAATCATTAAAAGGTCGCCTCATCTGTGACCTAAAGTGACTATACTTCTTATTATTTAAGAATAACCAGACAAATCCTGGGACCTGCCCTACAGTTTAATCTGGCTGGGGAAGGGCTGGCCCCACAGAGCTAGGGTTGGGCTGAAGGATGATAAAGCAGTTTTGGTCCACATTCTGGCTACATTGCGAAGGGAGTGTGAGAACGCCTAGGAGCCGAGATGTGGAATCATGGAAACCTGATTTTCAGAGGTGGGAGGAAACTGAGGCTCAGAGAGGGTGTGGCTTGCCCAGGCCTCTGGGTCTCCAGGAGCCCAGAATCACTTCTTGAGGTGATAGCAGGTCGCATCTGTGCTCTTGCATTCACGCAAACTCCTCACTGAACTTTTGCTTATAACAGAAGCGATCCTGAGGAGACAGTCCTGCCCACCTGGCAGCCCTGGACGAGGCTTGGGGCCTTCCTTTCCCCTCAAAGAACTAAGGGGCCATTGAGAGCCTCCTCTCCTTGGGCCTTCTTGTCAAAAACACACCCTGCAGGTTCTGAGTCACTAGTGCCAGGGAGAGGCCAAGAATCTGCATTTGATAAGCACTGCACACCCTCCGTTGATCAGTGAGAGCTGGAGTGGTCATCTGCAGGTCCAGCCACCCCCTTGACGTTTCATAGGGGGCAGAAGAGTGGGAATAGGTCTCAGTAAGAGGCCAGGACAAGGAGCCAGGTGTTCTGAGATTCTCATGGGTTCAGGCCAGGGACCTTTGCTGTCCTTGGAAAAATTTCTCTGCTGCCCCAGCCAGGAGCCTCCCCAGCAGTTGCCAGAAAGTGGGACTGGCCCTTCTGAGCCAGCGCTGGACAGTGACTGCTGTCTGCTTCTGGCCCTGTCCCCTCTCTGTAGCTATTTAGAGAGGAGTATTGCCTGATACTGCTGGGTTTTCTCCTTTCCTCCTCTCCTAAGGGAGGAGAAGTGTTTCAGATAGAGGTCTCTCAGGGGTTTGGTAAAGTTGAGAAGTGACTTTTCCAGTTTTTCAAGCACTAGAGGCAGCTTTGATCAGGAGGCAGTGACTTGGAGCTGTCTTCTGGAAGCTGCTAAGTGTAGTGATGGGGCTCAGCTCCACATGGTCAAACATGTGTCATCACAACCGAGCAGTATGCTAAAAAATTGCCTTTTAGCTACTCGTAAGTCACTCACTCATCTACTTGATAGGAATGGGGGAACGCCCGCATCCTTTCAGGAGCGAGGAGGTAGACCAAAATGCTACTGCCAGGGAGAACTCACACTCAGGGTGCCAGGGACAGATGCTGACTGTTTGCACCTGCACCGGCCAGGCCAGCCAGCCAGTGAGAGAGCACGTTGTGCCACTGGCCCAGGCCGGTTCTGTGCGGACTTATGAGTGGCTGCCTTTGCTCTGAGGCCAGGACACAGTCCCTGAAAGAAAAGGCTGGAGGAGGGGACTAGGCCATCTGGGGTCTGCCTCTCCCTGGGATGGAGCCAGTCAGTCTGGAACTAGATGGGGCAAGGGGCTGATTTAGCACTGAGTCCCCAGCTTCTAGCACAGGGATCTGGTTCCAGGGCGGTCCAGTCTCAGTCCCTGGACATAGTGCTTTGGTCTAATAGTCACCAGGGGCGGGTACTGATAGGCTATCCCAGCAAGTGTTCCCTTCTGCTGCTGATGGAGGTAAGGTCAGGGGGTATCAGCCCCCTTCATCCTTGAAGTGGGAACACCATGGGGTGTGTGGCCAACTCCTTCTCACAGGGTTCGGATCATTCCCGGGAGCATGGGACATGGAGCAGGTCCCTGCTGTCCTCTAATTCTGGGGGCTCCGAATTGCTTTCTGCACTCTGGTGGGAATGTCTGGCTTCCCTTTGGCTCCTGGCTGGGCACCAGCTGCCTAACTATTACCTAGGGTAATGAATGTACCTGCATTCTGCCGCTTCTCCGCCACACTTCACCCCAGGCTGTCTGCCACTCCGCCTCTTTCATAGCTAATGTTCTACCTGGCTGACTCAAACAACCCCAGTGTGGAATCATTTTAAGCCCCCAAGGCCCTGGGGCCTTAGAAAACTATGTCAGAAATTTAAAGGAAAGCCTTTTTGATACAGGATTTCCCCCCCCCCAATTCAAGACTGGACCGGGGACCCCAGTTTTCCTAGGTTCGGGCACGTTCATGAAGGGAACACCCTTACCTTTTGCCCTAAGCTGGAGGGACTGCATTCATTCCTTTGTCAATAACACTCATTAACATTGAAAACGTGTTTCTATTTGCCAAGTCCTGGCCAAATGTAATTCTCAAGACCTAATACCCCTAGATAAAAGAGCCCACAGAGGGACTCCCCAGTCAGTTCAGTTCTTTCCCCCTTCCAGAAGCTCTGGTGCTTTTTACTTCTTCTGTATACCTTTCTAACTTCTTCCTATCTTACCCCTGATCTGTGGTCCGTGGGTTCATTCTTTGAATCCCCAAGACCAAGGACCTACTGAAGAGCAAAATCCCCGTATCATTGTGAGCAGCCATAACACATCGATGTACGTCAGTGGAAAGAGGAAGGCCCAGGGCTCCCCAGCCAGTCTCAGCTGCCTGAAATTCCAGGTCAGAACCCCAGATTCCTGTGAGAATGCAGGCAGGGGAAGGGGGGCCGGGAAGAGGAGTGAAGTCCTAGATCCAACTTCCAAAGGGGCGGGCACTCTAGGGGCAGGGCAAATGGGGAAGGACAGGACATGACATCCCCCGGCCTGCTAGTGAGGGGGCAGGGTCACAGTGGGGCAGAGGGGGGCAGGAACTGCAGGCCTGTGTACATGGAAGAGGGAGTGACATCCTTCCACGTCCATTTGATCTTTGGCTTGTGTATGGGTCGTGATCACAAACACTGCCATTCTTTTCCTCTGAAGGAACAGAGCCTATTGAGACTCTGGCCCTGTGGAGGCAGGGGAGGGAGAAGCCCCTTCCAAGTCACCTCCTTTGCAGCTGTTTTCTTGTCCAGAACCACAGGCTCCCATCTCAGCATGAAGACTAATAGGCCGTCCTCCCCTCTTCCCCATGTTAGTATTCTCATGGCCATTTCCAAAGCCCACGCTAGGAATGAGAGTGCAGGGGGGATTTCATGGTAAACTGCTGGTGGGACACCACGGCTGTCACACCCATGGAAGCCCAGACCTGGGCTCTGGAGTCAAGCTGGCTTGTCAGAGCTGGCACCCAGCAGCTGAGGGAATGTGGGCAGGCGATGGTGCCTCAGTAAAATGGGAATGTAATAGCACCTACCTCAAGGATTGCTGTGAGGATTAATTAAGTGCAATACACAAAAAGTTCTTAAAACAACACTGCACGCAGGTACTGCTCAATAGCTATTAGATGCAGTTTTATTAACCGGTTCTGAGATCAACTGGCTTGTCTGTGCCAATGGAGGGTGAACCCAGGAGGGGGTGCTAAGACCCATCCATCAGCACCTTCTCCTTAGGGGTCCTCTGTACCATCCTCGGGACAGGGGGTGCTACACAGGAGGTGAGTGACGTTTGAGATTAAGTGGGTTGTTGTTAAGGGCACAGCTGGCTAGTCCCTGCCACCACCAAGTCCTGCATAGACACCACCATCTTGGGGCCTTCCCAGCAGCTTTCATCTCCCTGAGGGGCAGAAGTCAGTGTATCCTCTGCTAGGAGCTGCCCCTGGCCAGAGGGTGTGGTGGCAGCCCTGCCCTGCCTTCTACCCTGGGAGCAGGGTGGTTCTCACCCAGCCAGGCTAGTGCCCGGGCAGGTGGGAAAGGTTTTTGGATTCTTAATGTGACACAAATTGTTGCATCTGCCTGCAGGCATAGACACCAATTACCAGTGAGCCTGGATTTAACCTTTCAAAACTGATTTGTCTTCTGTGTCGGTGTATCTACCATCTGGAAGGGCGGGGGCAGCCTCTGGCACAAAAGTGTTCCCTCACCTCCCCCAGCCTCTGTCCTGCCCAGCAGTTGTGCGGTGGGCTGGATTTAAGGGGCCTGGTAGAGAGGGAACCACGTAGCTAGTGGGGCTTAGGACTCTTTCTAAGACCAGCCACAGACCTCTTTCCTTTAATTTGTAGTGAGGTGCGTGGGAATGCTACTTTCTTGGAGATGTCCCCGTGGGCTGGGGTTTACTCATCACCTCCACCTGGAAGGCCACCATGATAGCACCCTTTCTGGCACTGAGCACATGTCTTGTGGACCCTTGCTTCTTGTTTGTCTCATGCCTAAAGCCCGAGTCTGCCCATGTCCCTGGCACAGACCAGGTACTCTGAAACATTTGTTCTCAGAAAGCATTGGTAGAAAAGGAGCTAGTGTCACATCTCTCACCTGGGTGACATTTATGAATCACAAGATGAATCCTTGATCTCAATGATAGACCCAGGCTGAAACTGACAATGACCACTGAGTCCCAAGAGACCCTGGGGATTCCCCAAGAGATACGCCAGGCCCTGGGTGGGTGGCTTCTTCTACGTTTTGCAGGCATACACCTATTTTGTTTGTTCACTCACATTACTAACCTACTTGGTGACTCCCATCAATACTTTTTGTCTTTCTTGCGTTTAAGCCACTCCTGCCTGGTCTAGCATTTCCACATATTATGTCTTTTACGGGTGGCTTACCTGGTATTTTTCTTGGTTTCTGTTTATCTTGCTGAGTAAAGCCAGTGGGTACAGGTGTGGTAGGTGAAACTTTCCATTCAAATGAGGACATACCTGTCAGAAAGCCCCTAGATCTGTGGCCCTGGGAGGAGTTTTCATTAATTTAGGAACTAGGAGCTGTCCTCTCTCTAGTGAAGGGGTGTGTATTAAGTCAGCAGTCACATCATCATGCTGGTGGCAGGTGCAGTGGGAGAGAAATCCCGAGCGGGGGGCTCTTCCCACTCCAGATCACCTTATGAGTATCATTAAGGTCCTGAACTCAGCTCTCATCTCTTTGAATCCCAAATCTTTATCCTCTCTTTACAGAGAGACCCAAGGCCCCCTGAGTCCTGGTTTTGCCTTCAGATTAGATCAAGGGATGCTGTATAAGCCTCCCTGGGGAGGATTGATGCCCTGATAGGTCCACCTAGGAGTAAGAAACCTGCTGAAGAAAGAGTCAGGAGGGGATCACAAGTGGCTTGGGTAAACTGAGTCAGATGGCAGGTCCCACACCACTCCTGTGTTCACCCAGGGAGTAGCCCCAAAGTTTAGACTTCCAATAAGCTACCTTTTTAGCTGGCAGAGGGGAGACTATCCATACAGATACTTCTGACCCCTTCTCCTAACCTCTCTCCATGGGGTCAGATGGGGATCCTACGCAAATTACTGCACACGGTCCCTGTCTTGTGTGACATTTTTAGCTGGTCACCTTGCTAATACTATCTCCAGGGACTGAATCTTCCCTGGGTGGACCCAGAACTGCTCCAGTGGGGTCTGGCAGTAGGGTGGCAGGAGGGAGGAGAGGCAGGGATGCCTCTGTGCATTGGGGTGTGTCTTTGAATAAGATCTGACCAGCCCTGAGCAGTTGCCTGTTACAAGCATGAATGAATGAATGAGCCAGTGAGCCAGCAAAGGAACCTGCCCTCTGGCCTGCTGGAGCTGGGCTCCCAAGTACAAGAACTGGAGAAACCCCACTAGTCTATTTCCTCACTTCTCAGACCATTCTCTGAAAGGAAGAGCCAGGGGAGCTTGGGGAAGACTGTAGTATTTAGGGTCTTAGGTCTTCATCCTCTCTATTCCCTCTCTGTGCATATTCATTCTACCAACACGTGGTGCTTGGCATCCTCTCCAATTCACAGGCACACATATACACATCCATGCATATATACACACGCATATGGGCACACGCACACACAAATACACAATCGCACACAGGAAAATGACCCCCCCCGGCCCTCCGTCTAACTGAGATTGATTACTTTTTTAGTCATTCAGGCCTTTCCTGGGCACACAGTTATTACATTGGTCGGGTCACCTACACAGACTGTCCTCCTGTCATGAAATAACCCTTGACTGCTAAAATTTTAGTCCTGCAAGTGAGTATATTGCCAGCAACACAGGGAGTTGGTGTTCTTTATGGCCTTGAGAACACCAAAGGGCTTATAGCTCCTGGTGCCCCTCATCTGGTGAGGACATCTTTTCTTTTCCTTCCTGGGGAGGTGATTTTTACCACTTGACCTACATGGCAGGATGTCTCAGCATTTGGAGCACAGCCTATGTTCTGTGGCCAGTTTCCTTTACTTCTCAAGAATTTAAGGCACAAGCTCCTGGGCACCTATACCTTCCAGGGTGCTGCAAGCACACGCTCAGAGCTGTTGGGAATTCTGACACTGGGCTCCAGAGGCCATGCCACCACATGTGTAGGTGGAAAAGTCCGAGGGGCAAGACCTCTATGGTTCATGTCTTGGTGTGTCCTTGAGTTCCTGCTGATGGGTACCCTCACCGAACAGAATAGAGCTCCAGGAAAACATCCAGAGAACTTGAGCAAGCCGTCTGCCTTGACCTTAGATGCCCAAGTCCTGGAGCAGAAACACTGGGGATTGTGGATGAAGAGTTGTTCTTTCAGCCACATGCGATAGAAACTCCAGATGAATCTCAAGAATGTGCCAGAGAATTCTTTTCCCCTCTTTTATGACCAAGGCTCATTGTTGGAAGGAAGGCTTTCTCAAATCTTTAGCCTTTATGTACTTTGTGTTTCCTTCTGCAGAGGCAGACACATTTTTCTCCACTTTTGGTTTCCAGGAAACCAAGGTGTTTCTCTTTTTGATGCTTTTGAGGTTATTTTTATATTCTCCTTCTCAACAAGTTTGGGCGCGGATAATTGTGCATATTTAGATGCAGACCACTGGAATTTTCACATGATTACAGGTGAAACTTTGCTTCATCTTATGAGCAGAAGATGGCCACCCTCGAGTGGTGGCCATAGGACAGCACTCTGCAGATATAACTCATTTCACGATTTCTGTACTGTTACCATTCAAGTGAAGGGATAGAGATGTCAAATAACTTGCCCAGGGACACCAGATGGTCTCCAACCTGGAGCACCAGAGGGGCAGGGGCAGAGACACCCAGCTGGTGAGTGACAGAGCTTCAAACTTGTTAACTCTGGCTTTATACCCTTAACCCACCTAGCCGTTCTTCCATGGATTAATTCAGAAAGAAAAAATGAGAACCTTCTCTGAGCTCATGCAACAGCTCGTCAGGAAATTATCTCCTGTGGGATTTTTTTCTACAAAAATAATTTGAATGGATGTGAGCACTTTGGAAACCTTTTGTCCAGTTTTATATAGTACCCCTGGTTCTTACAGAACCTCGGCTCTGCTCAGCACCCCAAACTGGACTGAGTGAAACATGGTGGTCTCCAACCTGGAGCATCAGAGGGGCAGGGACCTCAGATTGCTCATTCACAAAACAAGGCTGCATCCTGGCATATAGAGGACACTCCAGGAACAGATGAGCTTGGGGAGAGGCGAGGAAAGGAAACTTTAGAGTGACACTGCATACTAAGAGGCCAGGCGGGAGCAGGAGACCAGTGCCCAGCTAGCATTGCAGAGAAGCCGGGCAGTGGAGACAGGAGCCATTTCCTTCTCTGTTGGACATGAATGTGCTACCCAGAGATTGTGTACAGTCTTACGTTATGAAAATACATTAGAAGGCCTTTGGCAAAAAGCCTAGGATGTCCATTGCTTGTCCTGTAACTCTAGCTCTCCCCAGTTGAGTCAGACTCTGGAATGAGTCTTGGGTATTAATGTTTTCTTTAAAGGTGTCCCAGGTGATTTAACGTACAGTCAGGGTTGAAGACAATAGTGATGACTCAGGCCCCACTCCCGTTTCCAACTTAGGACTCTGGGACTCAGAGAGAGAGCTTGGCCTATGTGGCTGTCAGGTCACCCAACCTAGAGACCTTTGTTTGACACCACCCTGCCAGGTGCACCATCTCTGTTGTGATGGACAGTGGCCAGGGTGCAGGTGGGGATGGTGGGGAGCCTGGTCTGTTGCAGAGAGACACGGACAAGAATAACGTTTTCAGAGTAATTGACTCAGAGCATTTGCTGCCCGGAGGCTGGAAACCACCTTGAGTTTTCTTGATGAAGGGAAGTGCTTGAACCCTCACCTACCCCCTTGCTCTTGACAAATATTTGGCCAGTGGGGTGCTGAGGCCAGGCTGGAGTGATTGCTGGCTGCCCAGGAGTGCCTTATCTCACTGGGTGCCGGGTGCTGGGCTGCCCTCTGTTTGCTCTCTGTACGCTTAGTAGGTGGAGTGGGGTGGGAACTGGCTCTGGAGCCTGTGATTCACACTGAGTCTCCGCTCTCCAGCTCTCCACAGGGCAGGGCATGGAGACCCACCCTCCTGTGAGTCCCATCTCCTGCCACTCCTTGCCCCCACCTCATGCCTGGCTCCCTGGCCTTCCGAAGTCCTTGTGGTTGCTTCAGCATCCTCTGGGCTTGGCTTAGGCCCTTTCCTCCCCCTGGGGAGCCACTCCCTGACCCTTTGGCCTAGGTACCCACTAAGTCCATGGCTACCTTTGAGACTTGACTGATGCCATGCAGGATCCGGGCTGCTTTCTGGTAAAACCTACTGCTGTAGAGAAACCATGAAAGAAAAAAAGTCAGCCTGTTTTTTAAAGGACCCATTTGCAAGGGGATGCTTGTCAGCCTGCCTCGGAGCAGACTACTTGTGCATCTGTTTTCACTGGACTATTGGCCTCCTGCATGAGAAAGATCCTATCCCCAGGTGTTAGGTAGTGCTGGGTGCAATGCCAGATGCTTCACGCTCACATCCACAGTTTCGGAGAGTTCACACCCGCCCACAACCTGGGGACACAGCTGCAAATTTACTCGACCCCAGAGGCCGAGTCCCTTGCTGCAGCCAATTCCGTCCTCTGAGGACTCCGTACAGGAATCTGCACGTGCTGAGTGGAGGGAGCCTCCACCCATCGCTGTGCCTGTGTTCGAATTCTCGCAGCAGCCCACAGGTCTTCTACAGAGAAGACTGGAGCGAAGGGGTGTGCTCAAAGGGATGGGCAGGACTCTGACAAAGCCGGAACAGGAAGCTGTTTCTGCTTCACAGGCATCTGGCTGCGGATAAAATCGCTCCTTGCTCAGACTTGCCTTTTTCTCCTGCTCTTCCTGGTCCAGTCAGGGTGGCTCTGCACCTCCCCAGTGCCCTCCCCAGTGGCCCCCGGCTCCTTCCTGCAGCAGCTGCCACCCCGCATTCCTCCCTGGGCACCCCCTGGGCAGGGCTGTGATGGGGAGGCCCACCGCCCCCTCCAGGGAGCAAACCCCCTGTACTGACAGAATGTTACTCTCATGTGACTTGGAACCGAGGACCAGTGGCCTCCTTCCTGTAAGAATGTCCCTGGGAGCTGAGGTTTCCTCAGCTCTTTCTGGGCTGGAGGCTCGAGAGAGACGAGACACACTCTCCAGAGCCCCCAAATGGTGGGGGGCAGAGTGGGCCACTGTGAGGGCTGTGATAATAGAGACATTGTGTAAGAGTCCTTGAGAGAGAATTTCTCACCTTGAAGTTATTATGGTAAAGGAAAGAAGTTAATCACAAAGCCTGGACATTACATGGTTCGATTAGCGCAAAAGTTCAGAATAGGGAAATCTCTGGACAGAAAGATTAGTGGCCTGGGGAGGGGCAGGGGAGCAATAGCTGATGGGACTTCCTTTCAAGGTGATGAAAATGTTCTAAAATTGACTATGGCCATGGTCCCATGTATCTGTGACTATACTAAAAAGTACTGCATTGTCGCTTTCAACAAGTGAATTGTACGGTCTATGAATGAGCTCTCATTCAAGCTGTTTAAAAAAAGAAAAGGAGAGAATTCCTCCCTGCCAGCTCACGGTGCAACCTACTGCTGTAGAGAAGCCATGAAAGAAAAAAAGTCAGCCTGTTTTTTAAAGGACCCATTTGCAAGGTGATGTCCCCAGAGGCGGGCTGGGACACCTGCGGACCGGGATTCCTACCACAGACGGCAGGAATCTGCATGAACGCATGTGTGTGTGAGAGGCAGAGGGAGAAAGAACACATTTTCTAGGGAGCTGGACACAGGAAAGCATACGCCCCAATTAGGTCAGAGTCTGGCTTAACCTTGAGGCCCTCTGCACGGCTGCCAGGAGCTCAGAGCCCAGGCGTAGCTGCGTCCAGCAGGTAGCACACGAGACTCTCACAGGCCTCAGAACCACAGCTTCACCCTGACTTTCCTGCCCTCCATCCCTGACCATGGTCCCATTTCAAGCCATGAGGGAAAAACGGGGCTGCAAAAGGGTCAGTGAGCTGACTCTGCAGACCAGCAACCTAGGGCCACGTTCTCAGATTTTGCCACGTCCAGGTGCCATCTGTGCATTCATTTACCTCCTATGTATTTTACAGTTAGTTAATTTCCTGAAATAATGACATCACTACACAAACATAGAAACAACGTCACTGTCCAGCGTGCATCTGCCTGCCTGGGCTCTAATGGAACTACAGACACCCGGCTCCACCCTGAGCGCTTCTTCCTGTAGAACTGAAGAGAGTGAAGGGGGGAATCATTTCAGTGGTTCTCAATGCCACGTCTATTGGTCTGGCCCACCAGGTCCCACTGGGATTCTGTAACAGAGTTCTTTCCCCACAACGTGCTACCAGGAGAGCAAGGCCAATTGGCTAACTCAGGCACTGATGCATGTCTGGATAGGTTCTCCCTGTGTCCCACACAGGGAGGCAGCTGTGTGCAAGGCAGACCTCACTCCCACCACCCTCTGCCCAGAGAAAGCAGCATTTTATCTCCAAGCAAAGACACCTGTGTTGGTGCTGTGTGCTGCAGAGAAGCACAGGACTCCCTGGGAGCAAATGAACAAGGGACCCTCTCAGATTGGTCCTTCTCAGATGGTCAGGAGGGGATAAGACAAAAGACACTTAGGAAGAGAGTGTCCCTCCTTCTGCCTGCTGGACGGACATGCCCAATCTATCCTCCTGTTTCTCCATGCCACACACCCAAGTCCTGCTTTGCCCTGGATGCGCTCATATCACTTTCTTAGTGCCCGTTCTAGAAAAGGCTAAGCAATTTCTTTGATCTTAAATTCAACTGTGCATGAAATCTACACACTCCTCTTATTCTATGGTGTTCTAAGGATTTTTAGGTAATCAATCAATTTTGCTCCAATTCTGATAAGGTGTACAGTGTGCCCCACGGCTCTGTCACATGCCTCAGGCAACCTGTGATCCATTAATCAGCAGAAGAAGTGCTCTAGCCAGAGATGCCCATCTCCCATTCACTTGCCACGACTTGGTTTTGCTAAATCCAGATTTCTTTGTGAACTGATTTTTCTACCCAAATGTGATTCCCTCCTTCTGCTCCTCAGTCAAGAGAACACTTCTGGAGGTAGTGGTGTTTTTTTTACTCAGAAAGTGGGAAGAAGCAGGCCCGAGGAACTAGGGTCAAGTTGTCATGTGAGTCAATATGAGGGGAGCCCTGTCCTCAGCCCCAGATGCTCAGAAGATGGTGCCAAACTCTGCAGTACCTCAGAGGCCTTTGGCTGCTGCAAAGCCACCTCCACTCCAAGCCCAGCCCTCATCTGAGTGGGAACAGGTGGAGACTGAGCCGATTTCCCACTGGAGTGAAGAGGAGAGGGGAAGAGAAGTACAGAAAGTCTCAATCAGGGTTTGTGTATGTGTGTCCACAGCGAGGAACATGACTGCCACTGAGGGGTGTTACTGGCCCCTGCATCTGTCCTTGTGCTTATCTTTGAAACATGGGGCTCACTGACTCTGGGACAGGCATTAGCTGGGATGCCCTCTGGATATTAACAGGAGGTATGAACGTCTCTCCCACCTGTCCATGGCCATCTGAGGACACAGAACTGACCTGGGCTCTCTCTACCCCAACCCCAACTCTGATACAGCACTTCTCGGTCTGAAGGATAGAAGGAGTCAAATCTCAATTTTTTATTTATGTGTGTGTGTGTGTGTGTGGAGAGCGAGAGAGAACAAAGAATGAAAGAAAATATTAATGCTAATAACACAGGGTGGGTAATTTGTTCAGGCAAGTTAAAACCAAAAGAATCTGCTGTGCTGCCACTGCGTAAAGTAAATGATATTTCAATAGCAAAGCAGGTAGGAAGGGTAGAATCTCAGAAGTCTTTCAGATACCGGGTGACATTAAGTCCTTCCTTGAAATGAGCTAGTTGACTTCCATGTGCCACAGTTTCCTCAACTGACAAATGGGTCAGTACTTTGTTTATAGGGTTGTTCTGAGAATGAACTGAGTTAATATTATTAGTAAAGTGCTTAGGATAGTGTCTTGGCATATAAGTGTTTGTTAAATTAAAAAATTAAAACTGTTTTTAAAATATGTATGGCATCAAGGGGATCAGAGAGGATGAGATTGGAGAGCCAGCCTAGGGCCTTGGTGGGGATAAAGAGTCAATTTTGATGGTGAAGATGCCGCCCTTCCGCACCCGAGAGCCCAGTGTGGCCGCTGGGCCTGGCCCCTCCCAGGCTTGGGCTCTCCTCCGGCCCGACACTCTCCTTTGCCTCCTCCCCTGCAGGTCTTCGGGGGCCTGGTGTGGATCCTAGTCGCCTCCTCGCACGTGCCCATTCCCCTGATCCAGGGCTGGGTGATGTTCGTGTCTGTGTTCTGCTTTGTGGCCACCACCACCCTGCTCATCTTGTACATAATTGGCGCCCATGGTGGGGAGACTTCCTGGATCACCCTGGTGAGTCCCAGCCCAGGGTATCTGTGGAGGGGAGGCCAGCATGACCTTTGCCGTGGGAGGCTGGGTGAAGCTGCCGTGTTCCCAGGCGGAAGCTGGCTTGGAGAGGTAGAGGCAGAGGCTGAGACGTCCACTGCAGGTTCTCACTGGGCCTGCTCTGCGTGCTCCTGCCGGGCTGTCTTTTCCATGGATAATCAGCTGCCCACCCCTCCCTATACCACCCGCACCTGCCGGGTGCCTGTTGGCGCATTCCATCATCCAGGAGGCTGTCTCAGCCTGGGCAGCAGGGTCCTGACGGCTGCCCAAGGTTTCCAATCCTGGTGGTCTGACAACGATTACTGCCAGGCTTCTCAGCCACTACTGTCATCTGTCTGCCTATGATAGAGAGCTGGGGGCCCTTTAGCTGGGCCTCTCAGTCTCGCAAGGTCTCCCACTGAGACTTTTGAAGTCACTTCCAAATCTCAACTATACAAAACCCTGCTTTAGTGCTTTTTTTGCTTCTAAATGTACCAGGAGCCTATAAAAACAAAAATCATCAAAACAAAACAAACAAGAGTGGAAATGGCTGGGGCCTGTCCCACCCAGCCCTGGTCAGTGAGGCCACATGTGACACTTCCCAGGGACATAACCAGATTCTGCCTGTGACATCCCTTGCGGTTGGGCTGTGCTGGGTAAAGATCTGTGAGGATATGGGCTGGGGAGGGATGAGATTCCAAGGGAGTGGCAGGAGACAAGGAAGGGGCATAGCCATGGAGGGGTTGGTTGTTGAGGGCCACAGCTGTTCGCATCCCCACATCTGGGCTGGGGCACCTCTGTCTCCCTACCTCACTGACACCCTGTGTGACCTACAGGACACAGCCTACCACTGCATCGCTGCCCTGTTTTACCTCAGCGCCTCAGTCCTGGAAGCCCTGGCCACCATCTACATGCAAGATGGCTTCACCTACAAATTCTACCATGAAAACATCTCTGCTGTGGTGAGTCCCACTTCCCGAGGCAGAGGCTCTGGGCACAAGGCAGCCCACGCCCTCCTTCTTTCTTCGGCACACTAACTTTTGAATGAAGTCTAACCTTCCCTTCCTTTCCGAAGCAATAAAGACCCCAAACAGGGAAGCAATGTGCTCAAGACCCCCTGAGTCTGGGCAGGGCTGCGACACTCAGGCCTAGAGCCTGAGCACTCTGTGAACAATCCTATTTAACTCTCACAACAACCCTGTCACATGGGGTCATTAGACCCATTTCACAGATGGCGAAGCAGGGCACTGAAAACGTGGGTAACTGGCCCACCATCCATCACCACCAGTCATCAGTGGCATCAGATGTCAACACCAGAGGATGTGCCCCCCCCTTCCTAGCACCAGTTTAGAGCCATGAATCCAGCTTCTTGGATCCCTGAATCCCCCTGAGGGTACTTCCACTGAGGCATCCACACAGGGGCAGGTGCCCTGAGACTGGGGGTGGATTTTCTTTTTAATGGAATGGATCAGAATGACGGGGAGTAAGAAGAGACTGTCTTATTTCATAAAACGTTTTTTCAGAGTTGCGCGTGTGAGCCCTTGCACCAGGATCCTAACTCACAATGTCAAGTGTGTTTCTAACCATGGATATTGTTTCAAAAATATGAAGAAGTTTCAGAATTTGCACCCCTCAGATTTCTAGAAATTGCCCTTTGATTTATGCAAATCCTGAGGTGGGATGTGGTGGTAGGTCCTCAAAGCCTTGTCTACTGGTCCCTGTACGCCCGTCCCCTGCCCTGGGAAGCCACGCACTACTGCCTATAGCCACTTCCCTAAACACAGCCCTTCTGGCTCTCTGGCACCCTCCTCAGGTGCCCCACAGTGTGGGAACATCTCCCACAGGGCTGGTTTCTAAATAGCCTGGCCTTGTAGAATCTTGGGCTCCTCCCTCCCTGGGATGCTGGTAACCCACCTCTGTGAGCATCCTTCCGATGATTCTGCGTGAGCTCCTCTCCCGAAAGTGTCTCCTACCTTCCCCACCCCAACCCGAAGCCTTCTCTCTTAAGAGAAGTCAGCAAAGTGTTTGAAAACAATTTCCATAAATTTGCCATGGAGGACGATAGTGAAATGGAGATGGGATGTGGTTAGTGGATCAGCTCTTGATAGAAAAACCCAGATGGAGTGAATTACTGCCCTGTCTACTAGGCAGATCTCTAGTTGAGAACCACCAGCCTCTAGATACTGCACTCAGATTTTAATTTTTATCAAAATGCAGCATACAGCCAGAGACATGTGCAGGTTATGGACAGCTTGCTGAATTTTCATAAAGTTAATGCCACAGCGTAGCCAGCATCTGGTCTAAGAATCATGACAACAGCTCCCAGAAATCCCACTCTTATCCTGTCCTGTCCCTGTACACCCCTACCACCACCCAACTTCTGATTTCTAGCCCCCCAGTTCAGTTTTTTCTGCCTTTGAACTTCATCTGAAGGAATCATACAGTGAATATTCTTTTACATCTGGCTTGTTTCTCTCAACCTTATGTTCATGAGAGTCATCTGTGTGGCTGGGTGTACATATAGGTATTTTATTCTCATTGCCGTAGAGTAATTCATTGTAGGCAAGAATATACCAACAGCTATTTATCTATCCTGTAATTGATTATGTTCCTACATTTTTGTTAGTTGAGTTGTAGAGACAGGAACATGCCCAGGGAAAGTCAGGAATGCTAGAATTAAGAATCAGAGTGTTCTCAACAGGCAGATTCACCAGGCCAGAACTACCAGGATGAAATATGAACCAGGTTCAATGTAAAGTCTTGCCTTTCCATTCAAAATAGCAACTTCATCAGTATGTGGGGAAAAGGCATTGTTATTACTCAGGATTTAGCCCCTAGCCCTGCCCAACCACAACATACCCTTCAGATACTTTTGAAGGTGGCCAGTCCGAGGTAGGGGGGTATAGGAAGACACCTCAAAACCTCTCTCACACACCCTGGCCTTTGGAAGCAACTGGCTTGTCTTGGGCCTTGTATTTCCTAATCAGGACTGAAATCAAAAGCTGAGCTTCTCCCACCCCTCCTTTGCTGGGGGCAGAGCTTCTTGCTGAAGGGATCCCTGGGATGGGCAGAAGTTGAGTGAAGAGAGCTGGAGATTTCTGGAGAAATCTGGAAGTTTCTCCTTAGCTATGGTGGGCAATCATGGCAGCAGTTTGGGGAGTTTTCTGAAGGGCTAATATATATCTATTCAAGGTGAGGCATGGTGCTCACACATGTAATCCTACCTTTCTGGGAGGCTGAGGCGGGTGGATCATCAGGAGTTGGAGACCAGCCTGAGCAAGAGCAAGGCCTGATTTCTACTAAAATACAAAAACTAGCTGGGCTTTATGGCAGACGCCTCCCAGCTACTGGGAAAGCTGAGGCAAGAGGATGGATGGCTTGAGCCCGAGTTTGAGGTTGCTGTGAGCTGTGACATGACAGCACTGTAGCCAAGGCTACGAAGTGACATTGTCTCCAGAAAAAAAATAAAAATAAAAATTATATATATATATAAAATACACACACACATATATATCCATCCATTCTCATCCCCAGCAATCAGTGTCCCCAATGGGTCAATGAGCCTCTATTTCCTGTTCCTGCTAGGGGACTGCTCAGATGTTTCTTCTACCAAAGGTTCTCACCGGGCCTGAAATTCCCACCTGATGAGGAGAGGTGCTTTCTGGGGGGCTGCTCACCTGTGTATTACTGCTCCTTTCGGATGGGGTATTCAGGAGTTCCCAGATGAGTTATCTTCAGTTTGTTACTAAATAACTTGGCTTACTCATCGCCCCTGGCCAATGAGGGGTAAAGAGTTCACCTGTGTATGGGTGCAGGGGGAGCAGGCCCAGTGATGGCTGGTGTTTATGGGCATTTTCAAGAGTCACAGAAGCGTGGCCGCCCTACATGTTGTGCCTGGATGGAACTCTTGACCCCCACTCGAGTCACAAAACCAGGTGCAGATGCTGGACTTGGAGCCGGCAAGCCTTTGGGGAGGCTGGTCGGGGAGTGGATGGTGCCTAAGTGAACATAGCAAGTCACGGGCAAACAAAGGTTTGCCGCATTTTCAAGCCTTTGTTCCCAGTGCCCAGATGGCTGACTGGGACCTCTCAGCAGCCTCTTCAGCAAGCTCCCTCCTTTGGACAAAAGCTCAAAATACCCCCTCCCCATCTCTGCCCCTTACTTCTTGTGAAGCCTGGATCCCTCAGCCATGCTGGTAAAATTAAAGGTCCTAGAACAAAACCCTAATAATGTCGGAGGATGCCCAGGTAACACAGAGCCAGCAAACTCAGGTACTCACAAGCTCCCAGCCCAGCTGCTGAAACCACAGCTGGCAGACACCGGTCTTATTGGTGTGGGGGAAGGAAGTTTCCCAGGGAGAGTAGTTAATGCTTGCAGAGATGCTTTCATTGAAGGGGTCTATGAGGGCCTTGTTTCAAGTCAGCTCATGTCAACATGACATTGAGTGATGGCGGAGAATTTTACCTTGCACGCAAGTCCCTGAGGTCATTAAGTCACCTGGAGCTCTGCACTGAGAGGATCTGGAGACCTGGGATGGCAGGAAAGGGTGTCTGTGCGGGTAATGGGGGTGCACTCCTGGCCTGTTACCCTCTACCCCCTAGGACACAGTGACCCCTCTCCATGCACGCCCTTTAATGATCATGTCTCTCGGTTCCAGGTGTTTTCCTACGTAGCCACTCTGCTGTACGTGGTCCACGCAGTGTTTTCTTTAATCAGATGGAAGTCTTCATAATGCAGCAGAAGAACTTGAGCTGAAGACCCAGACGATGTTAACTGATCGGCCCACCTACCGGCATAACTTTTTAGAACACAGAAATCCTCTCAATGGTGGAAAAAAGAAAACATACCCTTCCCCGAAATAGCCATGTTCTGTTTCTATTCTATTTAACTTCCAACTACTGTGCTGTCTTTCTAGGGTCACTTCCTATTTGCAAAAGGGGGCCTTTTTGTCTGGGGGTGGGACGTGGGGACTGTGATCTAAGAGGGAAACGGAGATCCCCTGCTGAGCCCTGGACCAGATCTTGAGAACTGCCTACTGGAATGTTCCACAGGCTCTTTGAGCACCCCATCTTGTGGCATGTTACTGAGTTTTCGTGGATATTCTGGTGTCATGGGGATGAACATGTACCTAACAGATATTTCCAGATGTCCATGGTGGAAGATGATAGCCCTTGGAAATACTTTATAAAGTGCCTTTATGTTCAGTACTTTCGTGGGGTGTTTGTTGGATTTTGGTTTTAAATCCCCAGGATCAGAGTATCATCATCTCGGCTTTCTGAGGAATTCGTTGACTTAATCTGAATCTCAAGAGGCAGCATCAAGTGGCCATTCAGATGATGCTGTGTGTGCTGGGCCACTACACTCTCAGAGCTCAGCTGAGCCACCCACCCAGCTATGTTCTCCTTATGGCTTTCCTGTCCCTGGGACCTGGCCGAGGGCCAGCCTAGGGGTCCTCTCCACTTTCCTACCAGACACAGTGGTCTGTGCCCATTTAGAACTTCCCTAAGCCAAAAAAAGCAAGGTGCAAAAGTTTCCACTCACACTTTCTTTGTACAGCTGATCAGAAATGATCTGGGCAGTGTATGCTCTGTGCTCTGTTCTAATTAGTGATGTGGATTACAAATTGTTGTTAGAATTTCCTTGGGCCACTCCACAGGAAAGGAAAGGGACCAGATCACAGAGCAAAAGGAAGTACAATGACAAGTGGTGAATGCCACATTTCAAGTATGAACAGATGATTAGGAATCTTGGGAAGCCCAGCTGCCCTGTTATGAAGTGTTCCTTTAACTCATGTCTCAAAGAAGCTAATGACATTCCAGAGAGGAATGGCAGAGAAACACCAGCTCTGGTGCCTCAAAGACCTGTCAGTTTCCAAAGCCTTGGAGGTGTGAGGATAGAGGTGGCACTGCCTCCTGCCTGTGGCAGTGGAGAGCAAAGATTCAAGCCTCAGGTGGAGGGTTTAACTAGGTGGCATCTTAGTGCCTTTCTTTCCAACTTGGATCCTGCAACTAAATTGAATTTAAGTGGCATGAGCAGGAGGTCCTTTGTTATCCCAAAGTAACTGGCAGTAACAACCAGCTACTTTTAGGAAGTCCACTTAAAATAGCCAAAATTCCACGGTAAATTGTGAGCAAAAGGTTTGATTGGGGCTTTATCCTGCAAAATTAAACTACAAATTGAGAAATGATAGGAAGTTTGTCACATATTTAACAAAGTGTGCTATCAAGTATTGGTTGACAGAAGTCTCATTTTTTTCAACAAAACTTCCTAATCACATTATAGGAAGTCAACAATGTAAATGCTAATGTCCCCCATGGGAGGTGGGGGGGGGGGGGTCGGGAGAAAGAGAAAGAAATGGGAGATGTAGCTTCCCAAGGATTTCTCAAAGTTTTGAAATTTTTATGACTCTTTTTAACTTTCATATAATCTTTATTCTCTCTTTTTCAGTTGCAAATTGATCTACTATAAAAACTTTATTAGTCAAAGACTTATGCATATGATACTCTGGCTTTTTCTGAAGGAAAGAAGGCTTTCTTTCCTTCTCTCAAGTCATTTTCTAGCTTTGCATTTGACTTGCATTCTTACCTTGCTGGATGTGAATGGGATGGACAAAGTTCAGCCCAGCCTCAAAAATGCCCTGTCCTGGTCTTGCTCTTCTTCCCCCTCCCCCACCCCCTTTAACCTCTCCACTGTCCTGTTTCCTTGTGCATCTCAGAGCTCAGCTCTGTCTGTATCCAGCTGCTCAGAGGCTCCAGGTGCAAGAAGGACACGGCTCGTCTGGGAAAACACCATGCCTGGGGAGGATGGGATGGGGGACAGGGACATTTAAGAATCCTGCTCTTTAACTGCAATAGCCAGAAAGTCCTCAGACTACAGACAATGGGCACTGTTTAGGCACCTCTGTGTGCTGGGGCCACTGGTCCCTCAAGGACATGGCTGATATCTGGCCCCTAAACTGCTGGCACACCTCACCTCTCTGCCTTGGTCTCACACAGGAAGGGACTTCCAACCGGGGCTACCCCAAGGGCAGGTGGATATTCCTTAGACACCCTGCCCACTTGGTGGCCATAACTATGATCAAAATTCAGGCAGCACCAACATCCAGCACAGCTGCTCCAAAGACCCCAGCTTACCCCTGTCTAGCCATCCTGCCTGCCACTTCAGGGGCTCTCACTCTGGGCCAGGCAATGCATAAGCACCTGACATATACGCGACCTCCTGTCATCCTCCCAGTGGCCACATCACTTTGCAGATGGGGAAACTGAGACTCAGGCAGCTGGGGTTAGGGCTAGCACATCCATCTCAGGAAGTGACAATGAGAGTTAGTAGTGGACCTGCTACCAGCAGAGGGGTCTCCAAAGGGGGATTAAGCTGGGCATTTGGGACAGCTCCTGACTGCCATCAGGCCATGGAGCTGGTTGTCATTCAGAGGAGCTGGCTGCTCAGAGCTACAGCTGCAACAAAGCCAGTTCAAGTTGCAGCTGGGCTCCACTTTGCAGCCCCCACAGACTTTGCCCCCTCGGCAAAGGGCTGCCTAGTCCAGCTGATACTTTGCAAAGAAGGTGAGGAACTGAGTGTTTTTTTTTTTTTTACTTTACTTTCTTGTACGACATTTATTAGAGAATATCATATGAAATCATATATAATCAAAACACAGTAAAATCATATAGACAGTGTCATACAAAATCAATACAATTACTGTTTTCTCACAGTTTAATTATTCTTTCTGAAGAAAGAGTCAATCTTGACCTGTCTTTTATTATAAACGTTAGTGCAGAAAGCACTCTCAACACTGGCCACACCACTCAGCATACCTGGGCACTTTTCTGCAGCAAATGACTTCAACTGCATTATCAGATGCCTGACATCCTCTTCCTTCGGAGTCTCTTCCACAACTTCTGCTGAAACATCACTGGATTCACCACACAAGACTTTCTGGGAGATCTTGTTTCGTAGTTTAAATTTTTCAAGCCAACCACTTGATGCTTGGAAATCTGCCACCCGGAATTCCTGTGCGAATTTCTTCACCACTTCTCGGATCATTGGCCCAGAGATCCCAGCACTAACTTCCCTCATTTGTTTGAACCAGCTTAATGTGGCTTGATTGACCTCATCCAGGGAAGTTTTCCTCTTTTTCCGCTATGGGTCTCCACTGTCTTAAACTGTATTTCTCTAAGTACTCATGTTTACATTTTTGAATATTGCTAACTGTGCTCTTGCTAACACCAAAATGTTCTGCTGTCTTTCTCTGGCTGCTGCTTTCCAGAAAATGTAAAAGATCAACTTTTTCCTTCAATGTCAGTTCTTTGAGTTCTTTCCTTTGGGCCATTATGTCTCAATTAACTATAAAATTTTTCAGTGATTGCGGGATGTACCAGGCCTTCACATTGAAAAATCTTTCCCAACTCATGATAAACAATAGGACATCAGGCCTGGTTTAACATATGGTAATAATACGACATGAAAAAAGAACTTACACTAAAGACAAAAATAATACAACTAAGGGGCAAAGTCCACAGATTCTACCTCTTGGTGTAGAGTAAACTGAACTGGTCAAGTTATAGAGGGTAAATTAATATTGTATGTTACACAGTCCAAATAGTCAAGATACAACTTACAGAGGTAGTCTTCCATCTAATACATGTCCATTCTATGAACATTACATCAACTTAAGGAGATGGTCAATGTAGGGAGGTGGTCAACTACTGTATTTTCATATATGTAGCAGACTTATGAAAGAAAAGGAATGATCCACAGCAGCCCAACCATGTCGTACACGTTGAGCACCACTAACTGGTTAGCCCCCATCCTCCTCCGAGGCACTGCCAACCGGGGACTCTGTGCGGACGGGCCCGACCCGCGGTGGCCCCGGAACTGAGTGTTTTTAAGTTCATAAAATAAAGAGCTAGAACTTGCATGGCCCTGACAAAGGATGAAGAAGAAGCCCGTGTCTATGATGTGACCAAGAGCCAAATCTTGCAGAACAGGCCAAACCATAGTTGGCCACCTCATGGTGCACACTAGGAACAGTCAGTGCCTGGCCAGGTGCCAGGAGGCCACAGGGCTGGTGCTCAGTGACTATGGCCACAGGAGTGAGTGGGCCTGGCTCCCTAGGGCCGCTCTGGCTGACCTGTCCTCATGCGGAGCCGTCCTCTGGCCTCTTGAGAAATGACAGGGAAATGAGACAAGACCTTGGAGTAGTCAAATGCCAGCTGAAAGGGGGCTTTAAGGGATGGGTGCAGCCAGGTATTTGGGAGAGCAGTTGGGAGTAACCTGGCAGGGCTTTGACTGGACAGTGATTTAGCAGGTCAGTACATCCCCTCAGGCCTTCCTCAGCCCCTGGGCACCTCCACAGGGCTTACGGTTATGTATGGACATATGCATAGGGAGAGGGTAGAGGCTGCGGCCCCCTTGCTTCGTGGGGACTTTAGGACACCTCCTGAGAGCATCTTCCTGGTGGCCTTCCTTGTATAGGACAGGATGGCCTGGGAGGTCTTCCCTGGGAGCCAAACTCCTGCCGCCCCTTCCCGTATACATGGTATAGTCCTTCTGAAGAAGATGAACTGTGTAGGAACTGGGCTTCATTCTAAAAAGCATCTCTTATCGGAACCCCTGCAGGTTGAAGGACTGTTTTTGCAAAGCAGCCCAAATGGAGGATTTGAGGCCTCCTTGCACTGACCTTAAAGAGACAGCAAAGGGTTTGCGCTGCCAGCCATGAGCTAGAGCAAGCCTGCCTTCAGGCCCGCACAAGGGCCTGTTGTTCCCCGAATCAATTGGGGCCAATGTGGGGTCACAATGGGGCCTTTCAAAGAGACAAAGCGCCTCTGGCCAGGCAGAATGTCCCTGCACACGTGGGCATCCGCCCAGGGCATTTAAAATAGTGTGATTTGGAAAAACAGATTTAAAGTGATTGCCCCCACTCTCTGCGTGATTCAATGGCCTTTGTTCTGTCTCATTATACTAGGTCATGGAAGCTTCTAAGGGTTGGGGCACTGGAGGCAGACACTGGGGTTCCTAGCTGTGACTTCTCTCTTCTTTCATAGGTAACTGGGGATAATCACAGTGCCAGGCTGTCTAGAAGGTACCAGAAAGGTTTGATCCATGCAGGGTGCTTAGGTGCCAGGACATAAGCTTGCCAAGAGCTTGCTAGTAGGCAGGCCCCAGGAACAGGGAGGGCGAGCTAATTGACACTGGATTCTGGGTGCTGCTCCAAGCACTTAATCCTGTGGCAACCGTATGTAGTAGGTACCATTTAGAGAGGTTAAGCGATTTACCCAAAGTCACACAGCAAGTAGGTGATGCTTCTAGTTCCAACAGAGCAATTCCAGGGCCCCGAGGTTAACTGTCATGCCCCATGTGTCACCGTGGAAGGATCCCTGTCCCTCTGGGAGCAGGGGCCACAGACATACCAAGAAGCCCTTCATACGCACTGATATCACTTCACCCATGCTGAAGGCTCCAGCTGGCACTGGACAGGTGTTGGGGAAACCAGGGTCCAGCCTGGGAGGTGTGTCTGAGACAAAGAAAACTTTGCCAGGGAAAGAGGTCAGCAAGGGCTTCACCGGGCGGGGCAAGGGTGATCCGGACCAGATGTATGTCGGGGACAGGGGGAGGGTCTCAGGAGGTGAGAGTGTGCAGGGCTCTCCTGAGACAGAGTAGCAGCTTGGCTTTCACCTGAGGGGAAGCCCTGCAGGCCTGCACATCTGTCCAGCTGACAGATACTGTGGGGATGGTGGCGGGGGGTGGGCAGGAGGGAAGAGGGACATACTTGACTAGATTTCAGTGAACTAAGGGCTGGTGGAAGGAAGTGGCCAAGGGCATGGATCCCTGAGCCAGCCTGCCTGTGGGCCTCCTCAGCCCCAGTTTCCTTGTCTGCCAAGTGGCAACATCAATCTGGCCTCCACAGATCATTGGTGGGATTTGATGACGTGGTTCAGGTAAACCCCTGGGACCAGGGAAGGCTCAGAAAGTATCAGCTGCAGATATCATTAAGAAACAAGAACGTTTCTAGAATGATCCTGAAGTTTCTAGCCTGGGGAGATGACAGTTATTCACAGTGTACTTATTCATTAACCCATGTTCTGAGCATTATGTCATCAACTTGGATTGAGACTTTTGCTTTTTCCCACAGAAATGAACCTTGAATCAGCCATGGCATAGTTTAATATAGTCCCACCTAGCAAACCAAACTTTAGTCCTTGTGGAAGGAGGCGATTCACTCCTGCTGAAGCCCTCTGACCACTAAGTGAAGTGCTCAGATCAAGGTCACTGGGGCAGCCCTCGTGCTCCCTCAGTCTCGTGGGCACAGCTGCTAGTAGTCAGGTCTGAGCAGCCTTACCTACCAGGGGACAGCAGTGGTGGGAGGACTCAGGGAATTTACAGAAGAGGAACTTGAGCCCTGAGATGGCAAGAGCCTCACCCAGGGCAGGGACAGGTGAGCGCCAGGCTGAGGGCACCTTTCCCTGCCATCCCCTTCCTCGTCTTCCTGCTCTGCTGCCCTCCTCTCAGAAAACACCCCACATTTCCCTGCAAAGAGGCAGAGAGAGGCAGGAGTGATTAGGGAACTGGTGCCCACCCCAGAGACAGGCCGCAGGTGTGAATGGAGCCCAGGGAGGCTCGTTGGATACAACTTCATTGTCTACGGCCCATGAGGAGTCTGGCCCTCAGGGCCTCTAACTTCTGGGGTTATAGCTAGTGACAATCTTGTGGATCACACAGGATGTGGGGTCACCAGCAACTGGAATGAGGGGCCTGGCTGTCCCCATGCATCAGGCATGGTCACCAGCACTCTCTAGGTACACTGTGCCCCAAGTGTCAGCATGACGATGATGACAATGATGATGATGGCTTAAATCCTGCCCAGCTCACATGCCACCTCTCCCCCCCAGGGAGCTATCCCTGGCCCACTCTTGCTCCTGGGGCTCCTGATTCCCCACATCCCAATCCTCTGTCCTGAAGCCTGCAAGCCCTCGGCCCCAGGACCCCCCCGGCCTCCCAGGCAGACACCCTGCCTGACTCCTTGCAGGAGCTCACCCGTACCCACCCTGAGCAGGACAGAATGGGGCTCTGCACAGCCCCAGGACCAGCTGTGGGAGAGGGAGAAGAAATTGAACTAGCCCTAAGGGCTCCTCCTGTGACTCATTCCTGTCACCAAAGCCAGGAAGGGATGGTCAGCAGGAGAAGTGCAGGTGGACAGACAGCATATTTTCATGGCATTCTCACTTCTACAATCAGGGTTGAGGCCCAGTCTGGGCCCCTGCCCCACTTTGGGCAAACAATGCCAGGAATGCACGCAGAGACAGCGTGCCCGGCCAAGCCGGCCTCATTGGTGAGATGCTGAGATAGGACCTGCCCTGCCCTTCACCCTACTTTCCCAAGTTAGGCAGCTTCCTGGCCTCTGGTACTAAAGGCAAAGGATATCCAACCCTCTCCATGGGTATCCCCACAGAGTGCTATCTTGTCCCTTGATACAGCTCTGCTGTAATGGAAGAGGCAGGGCTCCTGGTCTCACTCAGCAGGAAGTTTGGAGAGGCTATGGAGGGACAGAGGTAGCCAGCCATGTGTTCAGTGCCCAGCCCCATCCCACCCTACTCCGTCTGCTAAACATTGTTCCTTCCTGCATCAAACATGGAGTCCCCAAGCAATCTGGGTGCATTCTCTGGATGACTAGGGCCAAGAGCTCCATACCCTCTGTCACCTTAAGACAATCCTATTAGGAAGATGCTGTTATCATTTCCACTGTGCAGAGGAGGAAGCATACCCGGCCAGTGCCACTGCTAAGTGGCTGAACCAGGTCTTGTACCAGGGAGGGCCCACCTGGAGCCTGCACACAGATGGAGCCAGGCAGGAGTGTCACGGAGAGTCACGTGTCCTCCATGGTCCCTGCCCCTCTGGGAGTCTTTCTTCTCTTGAGCATCTTCTTCTCTTCTCCTTCCAGTCCCCAGGCCGAACTCCCCTTTGAGTCTTAAAAGGGCTACTTCTCCCAAAGATCCTTGGGAGGCCCTTGAAAATCTTTACAGAAGGCTTTCATGGAAGTGTGTGGAGTTCAGATGGAAGGCTTTGGGAGATTTGGAAGGCAGAAAACTAACTTTTTCGAAGTGCTTCCTATAACCTCAAACAGGAACAGTGCTAATCTTTTGACCTAGGGGACCGGATGAGATGTATTGTGCAGAAGACAATTGCCTGGCACTATTCTGTGCTCTGTGCTCTGTGCTATTGTGGGTAGGATAGAATTCATTTCACACTCTGGTATGTGGGTCTCCTGGCCTCAATGGTGAGCAGAGGATCCAGGTCTCAGAAGAGGCCAAATGGTTCAGGTCTGCCCAATGTCTCCTGCCCTGAGTCTTCCATTTTGATGAGACTGTCCTGCTGCGGGGGTGGGGAACAAATACACAGGGAATAGACCCCTTCACCCAATCTGTGAGGCACAGTGAGGAAGCGCCCAGCCAAATTAAGTAAGCTCCAGGAAGGTTATTTCCCAAACAGCTAGTGAGAAGGAATAGTTGTGGCCACAGAAGCTGGTAAAGGTTGGTGGTGAGTGTTGGTGAGTGGAGGGCGGTGCAAGGGACAATGGTGGGCTTTGAGAAAGAGCCCCTTCCTTTCTGAGGCACCACCACTCTGGAAGCCATAGGCTTAGTGTCCTGATTTCCATGTGGCCTTGGCTCCTTGGAGCCTCCACGTCAGGACTTGGACCATTGCAAAGTACAGGGATGCTCTCTCGTCACCTTCCCAGAGAGTAGATGCTGGGGACCCTCCCTCCCACTCTCTTCTGCGTTCCTACCTGGGGTGCTGAGACATAATTTGAAACTCTCTCCCCAAGTCCCCACTGGTCACCCCCTTTGGCACAGTAAGTAAATTTATCTCCTGCTTCTAAAAATAAATTTTTTTCAGATTTACAAAAGAAAGAGAAGTTGGGCATGTAAAACAGTACAATCATTTCAGGAACCCTTTTGATGGTTTCCTATAAACCTAAATATTCACTGATCATATGACCCAACCATTCAATAACTAGGTATTTAGCCAAGGATAAAGAAAACACATGCTCACACAAAGACATCTGAGTGAATGTTCTTAGCAGTTTTAGTCACAATAGCCAAAACTGAAGCAACCCAAACATCTATCGACAGATGGATGGGTGAACAAAGATGTATTCACACAATAGGACAGTAGAGAAAAAGAAAAAACAGCAATAGAAAGAAATGAACTGCTGGAACACTCAACAACATAGCTGAGTTTCATGCACATCACGCTGAGCAAAAGAATCCAGGCACAAAAGAGTAGATTCTGTAAGATTTTATTGATATAAAAATCTAGAAATGACAAATCTAATCTGTAGAAAGATGTACAGGAGATTAGTGGTGGCCTGGGATTGAGGGTGAGGGTGGTGGAGACTAACTGGAGACAGCACAGGGAACTTGTAATGTGAATGTAAATGTTCTTGATTTTGATTGTGGTCATCATGACCTGGGCGCATGTATCTGCCAAATGTACCAAAATGTATGTGCAAAGTGAGCGCCTATTATTCACTGCAAATTATGTCTCAATAAAGTTGATTTTAAAATATAGTCAAACCTCCACAGTGGACCATCTCCTTACATTGACCACCTCCTTAAGTTGACCTAATTTTCATGCACTACATGACTACACATGCACACATGTACGTATCAGTACAGTAGGCCTGGTTCCTTATGTTGACTACCTATGTGTGGATACAGTTTGTTACAGCCCCTTGGCTGGTCAACTTACAGAGGTTCTGCTGTATAAGCTATTTACCAAAGACTTCCAGACATCTCAGGAATGCCTTGAGTATAGAATAGAGAGGTTGCAAACAGAAAAAGCAAATATAAAGGGAGAAGAAGCCATCCATAAAATTCATACTATCTCAAGAGGAAAAAAGAAAAGATAAGAGATCCATGAAGCAAGGAAGGAATAGGAAAGGGAAAAAGGGAAAAATTTGACCCTACACATATATGTCTATTTTTAGATTCTGTTTGTGCCACTGATGCCTGTGTCCATCATTTAGCAAACACCACACTATTCTGATTGTTGAACCTTTGTAATAATTCTTGAAGTCAGGTACTGCAAGCTCTCCATTTTCTTCTTTTTCAAAATGGTCTTGGCTCTCCCAGGTCCTTTTCTCGTAACCAATTGCAGCAAACAAGCCTGGTGAGTTTGTGATTAGGATTGCATTGAATCAATGGATTGGTTTGGGGAGAATTGCCATCTTAACGATATTACATCTTCCAGTCTTTAAATGGCTGTGTCTCTCCATTTATTTCGTCTTTAATTTCTCTCAGCAATACCTTATTATTTTCTAGGTGCAGATCCTGTACATATTTTTGTTAAATGTATCCCTATTTTTATGATATTGTAAATAATATTATTTTTCATTTTAATTCTTAAAAATGTAATGTTGTAGAGAGAAATATACTTGATTTTCACATATTGCTCATGTACTACCTTGCTCAATTCACTTATTGGTGTTGTAGTTACTTAATAGTTTTTATGGATTCCTTAGGACTTTTATACACATATTACTATATCATCTTTGAACAAAGACAGTATCATTTTTTTCCTTTTTAGTCTAGATTCCTTTGATTCCTTTTCCTTGACTTACTGTACTGGCTAGGACCACCAATAAAATGTTGAATAGATATAGTGAGAATGGGCATTCCTGGAGAGAAAATATTGTCACTCACCATCAAATTTGATATTTGTTGTAGGTTTTTCACAGCTGGTCTTTATCTAATCAAAGAAGTTTCCTTCTATTTCTAATTTTCTGAGAGTTTTTATCTTGAGCAATTGTTGAATTTTGTCAAATGCTTTTTCTGCATCTGCTAGGATGATCATAGAATTTTTCTTTTCTTTTTCAGAGTCTCACTCTGTCACCCAGAGTACAGTGCTGTGGCATCATCAGCAACCTCAAATGCTTGGGTTCAGGCTATCCTCTTGCCTGAGTCAGCCTCCCCAGTAGCTGGAAGTACAGATGGCCACCACAACACCCAGCTAGTTTTTCTATTTTGAGCAGAGATGGGGTCTCCCACTTGCTTAGGCTGATATTGAACTCCTGAGCTCAAGCAATTCCTCCTCAGTCTCCCAGAGTGCTAGGATTACAGGCGTGAGCCTGACCCATATAAGTTTTCCTTATTCTGTTAATGTGGCGAATTACTTCATTTAATGTTCTCATGTTAAACCAACTTTGTACTCCTTGGATAAACTCTACTTGGTGGTGTATTTATTTTACTAAGGATTTTCACGTCTGTGTTCGTAAGGGCTATTGATCTTTAACTTTCTTGCCTTGTAATGTTATTTGCCTAGTTTTGGCTATAGAGTAGTAAGGTATTTTCAGAATGTTTGGGCAGGGTTAGTATTATTTTATTCTTTAGATGTCCAGTTGAATTATTCTGGACTTGGAGTTTTCTTTTTGTATAAGCTGATGTTGAAAATGAGAACTAGGCGGTGCCTGTGGCTCATCAAGTAGAGCACCAGTTCCAATCCGGCCTCGGCCAAACTGCAAAACAGAAAAATAGCCGGGCGTTGTGGCGGGCACCTGTAGTCCCAGCTACTTGGGAGGCTGAGGCAAGAGAATCACCTAAACCCAGGAGTTGGAGGTTGCTGTGAGCTGTGTGACGCCACAGCACTCTACTGAGGGCAATAAAATGAGACTCTGTCTCTACAAAAAAAAAAAAAGGGAAAGTGAGACCTAAAGTCTGCTTGGAAATTCTGAATGTGCAAAGGTGAGCTAGAGCATCACTGTCAAGCAATCTAGGTGGACTGTTTAACAAGGACATTTCAAATATCACTACTCGAAGTCTGTCCTCTTGTCTGGTCAGACTCCTGAGCAAAGAGAAAGACTGGCCATTTGACTGTGGGAGCCCAGCGTGAGCACATCCATCAGACTCTCCTGGATGCCCCTGTGTTCCACAGCAGGTGTCCCCCAGTTCACAGGGAGGTGGGGTTGGAGCTGGACAGTGGGGCTTGATTTCACTCTCTCCAGATGAAATGTGGGGCTCTCTTTCTTAAGCAGATCTTCCCACAAGTCTCATTTTACACTCCTCTTGAGCCCCACCTCCAGAGCTGCCCGTTTATGTTTCCCAGCCTTAGACGGCAGCTATGCTGCAGCCAGGTTGGCTAGCCTGTCCCTACTGCCTCCCCAGGATTCAGGGTTTCTTCTAGTCTGAAAAACCAGTTACATTTCTCCATCTGATTTCAGCTTCCACAATTGTATTGCTTTTGTGTCCCATTAATCCTGTCCTTGTGGATTTATGCCCTTTAGAACCAACCTTCCCTGTTGCTGGAGTGTAGTTTCAAGATGACGCTAACATAGATGTGTGTGTTTAATCTGCTCTATTTACTCCTCCCTGAAGACTCCCTGATTTTTAATACACTGCAATCTGGCTTCAGATCTCACTGTTACAAAAACTGCTTCTCCAAGTCACTAATTAACTTCTTCTTGCCAAATACAAGGACTCAAGTCCACCCTTATCTTCCTCAACCCCTCAGTGCTACCGCTGCGCCTCCCCCGACTCACCTTCCTCCCTGGGTTCAAGCACTCTCACACTGCCCTGGCCTCCCTCCTGCTTCCCTGGCTGCTCCTGCCCCAGTTCCTTTGCTCGCTTAAATCTTGTCAACCCCCAGTACTCCATCTGGGATTGTATTCCTATTCCTTGTTGCCCCCACATTCTCCTGTGGAGGAATCAGGCCAAAGAGCCCAGGCACCTGCCTCCCTCCCAAGCTCCAGATGCACACAGTGACTGGCCACCCTCAAGTTGTTGATCTGGCAGGTAGTAGGGAGGGCTTCCTTGAGGAAGTGTTGCTGAATCTGAGCAGGTCAAGGGAGAAGGGAGGAATATTCCCTGCACGGGTGATGGAGCCACAGTGCAGAGGCTGGGGGACAGCAGGGAACACATAAACTGTAAGGGACTTCCAGAGGCTAGTATGCTTTGGGGGGCTGGGGTGGGGAGGCGTCCCCCCATCTCATCAGTATAGCTGCCTGGGTCCTTGCAAACTCTTCCCTCCCCTCCATGCCCACTGTCATTGCCCTGGCTCCTCCAGATTCTCCACCCTTTGCTGCCTTAATTTCCATTCCAGCGCCCTTGCAAGTGTAAGTGTTTTAAAGATCTTGCTGTTGAATCTGCCACCCCTTCCATCTGGCCAAATCACAAACATCAGCATTCCCTGCTCACAGCCTAGTAAGGCTCCCAGCCCCAGTCCTACTAGCCGTTGGACTCAGGGTCATCTTCAAGGAAACTCAAGGGGTTCAAAACTTTAAGGCCCTCACATGCTATTCAAGCACTCCTGTGCTCACAGCATTCCTCTGTACTTTCCTCCTTCCTTCTTCCTTCCTTCCTCCCTGTTTTCTTGCTTGAGATGGGGTCTTGCTGTGTTGCCCAGGCTGGAGTTCAGTGGCATCATCATAGCTCACTGCAGCCTCTATCCAACTTCTAGGCTCAACTTCCTCTCACTTTAGCCTCCAAGTAGCTGGGATTACAGACGCACACTGGCTAGTTTTCTATTTTTTTGTAGAGATGGGGTCTCAATATGCACAGTGGCCACAAAGACAACTATTTTAAATTGCATGTGAACTTTGTGGCCACCCTGTATTGCTTAGGCTGGTTTTGAACTCCTGGCCTCAAGTGATCCTCCCACTTCAGCCTCCCAAAGTGCTAGGATTACAGGTGTGAGTCACTGAACCTGAACTTTTTGTGTTTCTTCCTATGAGCATCATCTATATAGCATTTGACTATTTTTCTACTGAGTTGTCCTTTCCTCCTAATCTTTCCCTCGTATTTTATTTGGCAGTGTAATTAATTGTAGAAAAGTTTTTAATTTGGATGTTATCAAATGTTCAGTTTCTTTCTTCATGGCTTTGACTTTTTGATTTTAAGCAGACCTTCCCTGTTTCCAGATCACAAGCATATTTTTCTAAATTTTCTACTAATACTACAATAAATTCTTTGTATGTATCTTATTTTGTTGGTCAGTTAGTCTGGGTAAATCCTAGGGTCGTCCACTTACTAGCTAGCAGCACTAGGTGGATGGCTTGACCTGTTCCTGAGTCTTCTCTTCTGTGTGGCCACTTCTTGGTGCCATGGTAAAGATCAAATGAGATGACACAGGTGAAGTGCTTGGCATGGAGCCTAGGCCACACAGCACTCAATCAGCATTACTCATAAAATGACTGCTATTAATTTTTGTACTAGTGTCATACACATAAATAATTATAATAAAAATATTATCAATATTAATAATAGAATTTGATTATATTGCAACTTTTTCATGAAGTGTATTAGTCATTCTAATTGCTGTCAATATTGTGGGATAGGAGTCTAACTTTACTTATTTATTTATTTATTTTTTTTGAGACAGAGCCTCAAGCTGTCACCCTGGAGAGAGTGCCGTGGCATCACAGCTCACAGCAACCTCCAACTCCTGGGCTCAAGCGAGTCTCCTGCCTCCGCCTCCCAAGTAGCTGGGACTACAGGCGCCCGCCACAACGCCC
>CAUYRH010011446.1:0-19951 GCA_963574655.1 Perodicticus potto | reverse complement strand
TGCCTCAAAAAAAAAAAAAAAAAAAATCTCAAGGTGAGTATTAAGTATATATGAGTAAACTCAGTTTATATATGAACTACTACTCAGGATCAGTAGGATGAAAACAATAAAATATCTTCCACCTCCTGACAGCCTTTTCTTAGAAAAGTGTTTATAATGTGTATAGAATGGATCAGTATTCCTTTCCAACTATGTATATTTATACAGTGTAGAACTTCCCTTTAAAGAGATTATCATCCTAAGTAGAAGAGTCAGATTGTGATCATAATTTCATGGATTAGGCATATATGTACCCTTTATTTTTTTCTTACTAAATAGCTATAGTAACTATATAAAAGGGGCACAAAGAATGGGAAGATAAATTGGGTGAAAAGCAGGACAAATAGGAGGAAATGAAGAGATGAGGGATGTATGCTAAGCATTAGTGAACCATTAGTAATTGCTTTAAGTCCCATAGATTGACTAATTTTGGTTTAGATACTAAACTCTTGCAGTATGAGACTCATGCAAAATGAATTGGTGCTAGAGATGAGGAAAAGTCTTACTTTGTTTTCTTTACACAAGTTGATGTCGTTAATTAGCTTGTCTTGCCACTAATAAGCCATTGCGTTACGTTTTTGTTTTTCAAAAGCTGGTTTTTCTACTCGACCTAATTGCATAGGAGTAACACGTTAGGGTGAGAGTGAAAGGTGAGTACTCAAAACTTTCAGAATTGTTGCTTTGGAAGCCTTTGATTAATGGGAGTAAAGTAAAGGAAATGCAAGGAATATGAAGAGCTTTGAAATATTCCAGTCCCAAAATAAACTTGACCATTGGCAGAAGTGTGGTAAGCCAAGTATTTGAGATATCTTTGTTACACTATCCAACTTTTAGTGGATAATTTTCAGCTGGTTTGCCCTAAGTAAATTGAAACTTCCCTTAATGCTTCATTATAGATTAAATGCAGTTTCTGAAGCTCCATTGAAAGGGTCTTAGTTATACAGCTCTTCATGGTCACCCCTAAAACATACATTCCAAATTTAGAGTTTGAGTAAAATGGTAGGTGTCCCAAAACATAGTTCTAATAATGTTACGATGGTTACAAATGGCATAATTTGGGGCAAGTCATTAACTTCTCAGAGCCCTGCTATAACTAAGATTTAGGGAAAATATTTGTCTTACCCAGAGCATTCATGTATATCTTTGACTTTATTTGTTGCCAAATGGTTAAAAAAAAATCACTAAACCCAACTTATAGAGGTATAATTGGCACAAATTTTACCTTTTTTTCTAGGGTGTTGTATAAGTGGAATCATACAGAATGTACTGTTTTGTGTCCTTCCTCTTTCACTTAGCATAATGCTTTTAGATTTATCTATGTTATCAAAAGTAGTAATAGTTTATTCTATTTAATTGTTAAGTTGTAGTCTATTGTATGCATATTCCACAATTTCTTTCCTTCCCTTCCCTTCCCTTTCTCTTTTTCTTTTTTCTTTTTTCTCCTCTCTGTCTCTTTCAAGATAGGGTTTCTTTAGGGCGGGTGTGGTGGCTCACGCCTGTAATCCTAGCACTCTGGGAGACCAAGAAGGGTGGATTGCCCTGGCTCAGGAGTTCGAGACCAGCCTGAGCAAGGGCGAGACCCCCATCTAAAAAAATAGCCAGGCTTTATGGTGGGTGCCTACAGTCCCAGCTACTCGGGAGGCTGAGGCGAGAGAATCACGTGAGCCTAAGAGTTTGAGGTTGCTGTGAGGTATGAAGCCATGACACTCAACCCAGGCTGACTGAGTGAGACTCCTCTGTCTCGAAAAAAAAACAAAAATAGGGTCTGGCCATTCTTTTTGCCTGGGCTAGAGTACAGTGATGTCATCATAGCTCACTGCAACTTGGAACCCTTGTACTCAAGTGATTTTCCTCCCACAGCCTCCCTGTAGCTGTGACTACAGGTTTTTGCCACCACACCTGGCTAATTTTTAAAATTGTTTATAGAGACAGGGTCTCACTGTGTTGCTCAGGCTGGACTTGAACTTCTGGCCTCAAGCAGTTCCCCTGCCTTGGCTTCCCAAAGTGCTAGGATTACAGGCACAAACCATTTCTCTGGCCCACAATTTATTCATTCATTAGTTAATGTATAGTTGGACTGTTTCCAGTTTTCACCTGTTATGAATAAAGCTCCTATGAACATTTCCGTTTAGGTCTTTGTGTGGACATACATTTTCATTTCTCTTGGTTAAAAACCTAGGAGTACAAATTACAGAGTTGTATGGTAAGTATACGTTTGTTATAACTTTATAAGAAACTACCTGTTTTGCATTCTCACCTGCAATGTGTGAGAATTCCATTGCTCCCAGTCCTTGTCACTTGGTCAGTTTTTATTAACTTAAGTCATTCTAGTGAACCTGTAGTGATTTATCATCATGGTTTTAATTTGTGATTTCCATATGATTAATGATCATTTTTTATTTGCTTATGCATATTTGGCATTTATATACCTTTGGTGAAATGACATATCTGTTAGGGTGGGCACTTACATTATGGGCTGAGAAAGATTTCTCAGACAAAGATTAAACAGTAAGAAGTTAAGTTTATTTTATCTTAAAGATTAGAATAGTTTTATTTTTAGTTTTTTTAATTAAATCATAGCTGCGTACGTTAATGCAATTATGGGGTACAATGTGCTGGTTTTATATACCATTTGAAATATTTTCATCAAACTGGTTAACATAGCTTTCACCGCATTTTCTTGGTTATTGTGTTAAGACATTTTCACTCTACACTTAGTAAATGTAACATGTACACTTATAAAATGCACCGTAGTTGTGTTCCCACCAATTACCCTCCCTCCACCCATCCCCTCCTCTCCCTTTCCTCTCCTCTTCCTTTTTCTGCTCCCCCTCCCTCTCTTCCCTCTCCTCCCTCTCCTCTTTCCCCTTTTTCTTGGGCTATAGTTGGGTTATACCTTTCATTATTTTTAATTTTTTTGAGACAGAGTCTCATTATGTTGCCCTCGGTAGAGTGCTGTGACATCACAGCTCACAGCAACCTCCAACTGTTTGGCTTAAGCGATTCTCTTACCTTAGCCTTCCAAGTAGCTGGGGCGACAGGCGCCTGCTACAACACCTAGCTATATATATACATATATATATATATGTTTTGTTATTGTTGTCATTGTTGTTTAGCAGGCCCTGGCTAGGTTTGAACCCACCAGCCACGGAGCATGTGGCCAGCGAGCTATGGGGCACAGAGCCAGATTCGAATAGTTTTAAAGAATGAAAGTTAATTTCACTTCCCAAAGGTGGGAAGCTTCGGCAGAACATGAGAAAGAAGTGTTGGTGTTGAGGGTAGGGGATTCGGGGCTTTTATTAGGGGGACGAAGAGAAAGGAAAAAAAAAGTTATGGCTGTCAGCTGACAATAGTAGTGCAGCAGCTGTGTTTTCTTCGTCCCTTTTTTCTTTGCTGTGAACTGAATGGCAGACAGAGCAATTGGCAGCACTTTATGCTTGAGGAGGTAGGAAGCTTGCACCCCTGCTGTTTGCTTAGGAACTCTTTAAGGCTGTGAAACATACTCTTAGAGGTAACACATTAAGCTGGAAGACAACTAGTTCAGTCCCAGGTGTTTAATCAAAACAAAATAAGGGGCAGTTGTGCTGTGAGTTTTCTCTTCAAAGAGGCAATTATATGGTGAGTTTATTCTTCTTTTTGTTTGACAGTTTTAGTTATTAACAAAACCATCCATTCAGTATCTTCAGTGAAGTGTCCGTTTAAATCTCTACCCGTTGGAAAAAAGTAGGCTGTTTTTTGTTTATTGTTAAATTGTGTATCCCAGATATGAGTCCTTTACACAGGTTTTGTAGGTATATTCTTGTGCCTTTTTGTTTTAAAGTATCTTTTAGGTAACAAAACATTTTAATTTTTATTTAGACTAAATTATTATTATTATTATTATTATTATTATTTTGAGACAGAGCCTCAAGCTGTCACCCTGGGTAGAGTGCTGTGGCATCGCAGCTCACAGCAACCTCCAATTCCTAGGCTCGAGCGAGTCTCCTGCCTCTGCCTCCCAAGTAGCTGGGACTACAGGCACCCGCCACAACGCCCGGCCAATATTATAGCCTATTTTTAAGTTATTATATTATCCTCTGTAGGCAGCCTTTGCAGCTGCTGTCATGGCTTGGCCAATATTCATGTTCTAATTGCTCATTGCAAGATTTCGTGTAAATTAAGCAAAGGTTAGCCTTCATAATAGGATTGCAAATAGTACCCTGGGTCTACTGTTTAACCAGTTTCTCCCCAATGTCTTCAGTTGTGCAGAATTGTTTCACTGGCCCCAGACCTACAGTAGCTTGAGCCTTAAGATGTAAAGTCACTGATTGATTATTCTGTTCTTATTCTATACACTCTTAAGACTTTTAGTAAAAGGTTTTGTATTGGTTCCCACCTGCTGGTATTTATTAGAATGTGGAGATAATTCAAATAAGAGGACAGGGCTATGCTGGATGTGGTGGTTTAAGCCTATAATCCTAGAATTTAGGGAGGCTGAGGCAGGAGGATCAATTAAAGCTAAGAGTTTGAGACCAGCTTGAGCAAAGGTGAGACCTGGTAGCTACAAAAAATAAAACAATTAGCTGGATGTGGTGATGTATACCTGTAGGCATAGTTCAGGAGCCTGACGTGGGAAGGTGGCTTGAACCCAGGAGTTTGAGTTTGTAGTAAGCTATAATGATACCACTGCATTCTTACTGGGGCAACAGAGCAAGACCCTGTCTTATAAAAAAAAAAAAAAAAGATCTAGGCTCTTAACGTGCTTTAACATTAGAAGAGGGAAAGTGGCTGGGCATGGTGGCTCATGGCTGTAAAGCTAGCACTCTTGGAGGCTGAAGCAGGAAGATCACTTGAGCCCAGGAGTTTGAGGTTGCTGTGAGCTAAGCTCAGGCCATGGCATTTTAGCTCAGGTGATACAGGGAGACTCTGTCTCAAAAAAATAAAAATAAAAAACAGAGGCTCAGCTCCTATGTTCAGCAGCTAGGGTGCCAGCCGTGTACATTGGAGCTGAAGGGTTTGAATCCAGCCTGGGCCTGCCAAACAACAGTGACAACTATAACCAAAAAAATAGCTGGGCATTATGGCGGGTGCCTATAGTCTCAGCTACATGGGAGACTGAGGCAAGAGAATCGCTTAAGCCCAAGAGTTTTAGGTTGCTTGTGAGCTGTGACGCTGTGGCACTCTATCCAGGGTGACATAGTGAGATTTTGTCTCAAAACAAACAAACAAATAAAAAGAAAAAAGAAAAGAGGAAAAGTGATTGTTTTATATAAAGGAAGCATTAAATTTGTATTTATTTATTTTTTGAGACAGTCTCACTCTGTTGCCTTGGTAGAGTGCCAGGATTATAAGCATGAGCCACTGTGCCTAGCCCCATTATATAAGGTTTGAAAAATTGCACCGGAGGAGTTGGGTACAGTGCTTCACATCTATAGTCCCAGCTATTTTGGGAAGCTAAGGTGGGAGAACTGGATCATTGGACCCTAGGAGTTTGAGGACAATGTGAGCAACTTAGTGGGACCTTGTTTCTTAAAAAATGAGATTTGCATTAAAAGTTGCAATATCCACCTAATACTTTTGTAATCGTAAATATCTTAATTTTTATCTGCTTTTTTTTTTATTTCTTAGGAAATTTTATTTACTTATTGTTTTGAGTTTTTTATTTTTATTTTTGTTAAATCATAACTGTACATTGATGCATTTATGGGGTTCAGGGTACTGCTTTGATACACAATGTGAAATGCTTACATTGAACTAAGTAACACATCCATCACAATTACTCTCATTTCTTAATAGTTTTGAAATGTACCATTGCATCATGCACATTAGGTGAGGTCTTCCCAAATACCCTCCATCCTCCCATGTCCCCCCTCCCCTCTCTCTCCTCTTCCCTTCTACTTTCTGGACTATAGTTATGTTTTGCCATTCATATGAGTGTGTAGGTGATTATATACAGATTTCATAGTAGTATTGAGCACATTGGATACTTTTTTTTCCATTCTTGAGATACTTTACTAAGAAGAATATGTTCCAGCTCCATCCAGGTAAACATAAAATGTGAAATCTCCATCTTTTTTAATGGCTGCATAGTATTCCATGGTATACATATACCACAATTTGTTAATCTGTTCATGGGTCGATGGGCACTCAGGCTGTTTCCACATCTTGGCCATTATATATCTTGGCCAAGCAACATTCTGGTGCAAATGTCTTTGTTGTAAAATAATTTTTGATCATCTGAGTATATACCTAGTAGAAGAATTACAGGATTGAACAGTAGTAGGTCTACTTTTAGTTCCTTGAGTGTTCTCCAAACTTCCTTCCAAAAAGGTCGTATTAACTTGCATTCCCACTAGCAGTGTAGAAGCGTTCCCTTCTCTCCGCATCCACACCAACATCTGTAGTTTTGGGATTTTGTGATGTGGGCTAATCTTACTGGAGTTAAATGATATTTCAAAGTGGTTTTGATTTGCATTTCTCTGATGATTAAGGATGATGAGCCTTTTTTCATGTGTTTGTAGGCCATTCACCTGTCTTCATCAGAGAAGTTTCTGTTCAAGTCTCTTGCCCACATATAAATGGGGTTATTTATTCTTTTCTTATTGATTAGTTTGCGTTCTCTGTAGATTCTAGTTATCAGACCTTTGCCGGAAGCATAACCTGCAAAAATCTTCTCCCATTCTGAAGTTTGTCTGTTTGCTTTACTTACTGTGCTCTTGGCTGTGCAAAAGCTTTTTAGTTTGATCAGATCCCAGTAATGTATTTTTGGTGTTGCTTCAATTGCCCGGGGGGTCCTCCTCATAAAATATCCTCACAGGCTGATTTCTTCAAGTGTAAGTACTAGTTCCTCTTGAAAGGTTTGATAGAAGTTGGATGTGAAGCCATTTGGTCTTGGACTTCTCTTTTGGGGGAGATTTAGTATTGTTGATGCTGTTTCAGTGATCGATATAGGTCTACTCAAGGTTTCTAATTCTTTCTGGTAGAGTCTAGGAAGGTGGTGTGCTTCCAGGTACTGGTCCATTTCTTTGAGATTTTCATATTTCTGGGAATAGAGATTTTTGTAGGAATCATTGAGGATTTTTTGAATTTCTGAAATGTCTGTTGTTATTTCTCCTTTATCATTTCTGATAGATGATATTAGTGATTTTACTTTTCTATTTCTGGCTAGGTTGGCCAAAGGTTTATCAATTTTGTTAATCTTTTCAAAAACCAACTTTTTGTTTTGTTGATCTTCTAAATTATTCTTTTGTTTTCAATTTCATTTAATTCTGCCCTAATTTTGGTTATTTCTTTTCTTCTGCTGGGTTTGGGGTTGCACTGTTCTTCCTTTTACAATTGCTTGAGATGATCCATTAAGTTGTTGGCTTCCTCTCTATTTTCTTGATGAAGGCTTCGAATGCTATAAATTTCCCTCTTAGGACTGCCTTTGCAGTATCTCATAGGTTTTGATGATTTGTGTC
The DNA here is from genome assembly GCA_963574655.1 of Perodicticus potto. NCBI lineage: Eukaryota > Metazoa > Chordata > Mammalia > Primates > Lorisidae > Perodicticus > Perodicticus potto. Next base: position 12,473 of record CAUYRH010011446.1, on the reverse strand, counting down.
TTTGTTGTCATTTTGTTCCAAAAATGTGGTGATTTCCTTCTTAATCTCGTCTTTAGCCCAGCTATCATTCAGCCTAAGATTATTCAGCTTCCATGACTTTGTTTGAGTATGAAGATTCCCGTTGCTGTTGAGTTCAACTTTTATTCCATGGTGATCCAAGAAGATACAAGGAATAATTTCTCTACTTTTAAATTTGTTGAGGTTAGACTTGTGTCCTAGGATATGATCTACTTTGGAGGATGACCCATGGGCTGATGAGAAGAATGTATATTCAAAGTTATTAGGGTGAAATGTTCTATAGAGGTCTGTAAAGTCCATTTGTTCTAGGGTAAGGTTTAAGTCTAATAGTTCTTTGTTTAGTTTTAGAGGATCTATCCAAAACTGTCAAAGGGGTGTTAAAATCTATTATAGTGCAGGAAGATATCAAGTTGTTCATATCCATTAGGGTCTGCTTTATGAATTGAGGAGCATTCTGGTAGGGTGCATAAATGTTAATTATTGAAGTCCCTTCATGTTGGGTGTTTCCCTTGACAAATGTGTAGCGACCTTCCTTATCTTTCTTTATCTTTGTTGGTTTAAACTCAATTGTATCTGCTACTAAAATTACAACCCCTACTTTTTTCTGGTTTCCATTTGCCTGTAATATACAAGTCCATCCCTTCACCCTTCTATTTTTATCCTTTAAGGTAAGGTGAGGTTCTTGTATACAACAGATATCCGGTCTGAGTTTATGTATCTGGTCTGAGTTTATGTATCCAGTCAGCCAGCCTGTGCCTCTTTAGAGGACAATTTAAACCATTCACATTAGTTGAGAGAATTGATAACCATGGTTGTGTTTTGGGTGTCATGATTTTCGGAAGTCCAGTGGACAATTTTAATCCTTTTACCACTGTGGAAGTTGGGTTTTGTTCAAAAACTTCTGGGTGAGTTTACTTTGGAGGAAGAGCATTGGGCTAGTCATTGTGGAGGATGGGTCTGAGAATATCCTGAAGAGCTGGTTTAGTTATGGCAAATTTCTTCCACATGTCTATGTAATTAAAGTATTTGATTTCTCCATCACAAATCAAACTCAGTTTAGCTGGATACAGGATCCTGGACTGGAAGTTGTTTTGTTTTAGGAGACTAAAGGTCGATGAACATCTTGTTCTAGCATGAAACATTTCAGCTGAGAGATCTGCAGTCATTCTCATACTTCTCCCTTTGTAGGTGATGCTTTTCTTACGTCTGGCTCCTTACAGAAGTTTCTCCTTTGTCTTAACTTTGGCAAAGTTAATCACAATGTGTCTAGGAGATGTTTTATTTGGATTGAGTCTTGCCGGGGTTCTGAAACTGTCTGCAACTGAAGTTCCATATTTCTTGCAATGCTTGGGAAATTTTGCTCCAAACCTCTTGGAGTAGAGCATTTCTACAAGACAAATGTTTGATCTTTTGGAGTGATCCCACAACTCTCTCAGGGAATGATCAATTTTTGATTTCTATTTGTCTGCCTCTTTGAGTATTTGGGAACATTCAAAAGCTTTGTCTTCAGTTTCAGAGATCCTTTCTTCTGCCTGGTCAGCTCTATTACTGAGGGATTCTACTGTATTTTGGAGCCCCTCTACTAACTTTTTTATTTTTTGAGTTCTGCTATCTCTTTTCTCATTATGTCCATATCTTTGGTGACTTGGGCTTTCAATTCATTTATTTCTTGAGACAACTTTAGAACTACTCTTTGGAATTCAATTTCTATCTTTTCTTTCATTCTATTTATCTTATTTGCAATCCATATTCTGAAATAGATTTCTGACATTGCTGCCATTTGTTTATGCATAGCATCTTCTAAAGTTGTATCTCCTTTATCATTTCTTGGGGAGGGGGGTTGTTCTACTGTGTTTATTCATGTTGCCAGAGTTCTTCTGTTGGTTCTTCACCATGTTTATTTTCTACCATTTGGTTATTAGAACTGGTAGGGTGAGATTGAATTGGAGTTCTCAGGTAGTAGAGATAGCACCTTACCAAAGCACTAGGCTTTGTATTTGTGACTTGTCTCCTACAACCTTACAAAGGCCTCTTTCAGAGTTTCAGTCAGAGAGTCTGAGGACCTACTTGGTGAGATAGCACAACCTAGCTCTGTTTGATATCAGCCAATCTCTACCCTATCCTAAGAAACCACAGTATTAGGTTTAAATCTCAACTGTGAAGAGATACAAACAGCTGCAGCACCCAGCCACACACCCTTCAGTTCTTTTCTGCTACAGAACTTGAAGATCAACTTCAGAATGTCCCCAGGTGGATAGCCCCAGACACAGATTCCAACCAAATTGTCTCAGGCAGTACAAACCCTGCCCAACAGAGAGGGATTCAAGGGTCTCCAACAGCACAATTGGAGCCAAGGATCCACACTCCCACCTGCCAGACTCAGTCCACACTGTTGTCCGCTTCTCTGCTCACAGGCCCAGCAGGAGGGCCCCACCCACAAGTCTCAGTCCACCCCCAGCTAGCCACTGCTTGCCAGATAAGTTGGAGTCAGGGGACCATGCCCCTGCCTGCCAATCTCAGTCCACTATGTGGCAAGCCTCTGTTCATAGGCTCTGCTGGAGCCCGGGCACCTGGCCCCGCCCTCTGGTCGCAGTCCACACACAGCTAGCCTCTGCTTGCCAGACCAGTTGGAGTTAGGGGACCATGCCCCCACATGCCAGTCTCAGTCCACTGCCTGGCAAGCCTCTATTCACAGGCTCTTTTGGAGTCAGGGCACCAGGCCCCGCCCTCCAGTCTCATTCCACACACAGCTAGACTCTACTTACCAGACCAGTTGGAGTCATGGGGCTACACCCCCCACCTGCCAGTCTCAGTCCACTGCCTGGCAAGCCTCTGTTCACAGGCTCTATTAGAGTCAGGGCACCGCACTCCACCAGCAGGTCCAGGCCTCACCTGGTAAGCCTCTGCTCACCAGCCCCACTGGAGACAGTAGACCATGCCGTAGCCCTCAGGTCTTGATTCACACCCAATAAGCCCCTGCTCGAGGGTTCTGTTGGAATCAGGGGACCACGCCCTTGGTCTTAGGTCACAGTTCACACCTATCAAACCTCTGCTTGCAGGCCCAGCAGGGGCTGGGGACCATCCCTGCCTGCCAAACTCAGTCCACATGGGGAAACCACTCTCCCTTTCTGGGTGCCATCAGAGCCAGGGGTTCTGCATCCTCTCCCACCACACACAACCTGAACTGAGCACTGCCACTGGCCGGACATAGTCATAACCAGGGGGCTGCTCCTCTACCTGCCAAATGTCCCTTTTGTCCCACACCCTCTTTCTTCCCTGTTAGTCTCAGATTCTGTCCTGATGGTTGGCAGTCCACACTATGCCCAGTTCTCTCAGAACATGACCAAACACTCTGTGCTGTGCAGGGGGCAGAACTTCAAGATGCCATGCTAGGGGGAAAGGGTAGACTGGGAGTTTGGACTTGTGGGTGAAAATATCTGTTCAATGTTATACCTGGCAGTGTGATGTCTAGATTTATAAGTGGGACCTCCCTGGGGAAAGAGACCTGGAGTTCAGCAGCTCTCTCTAGCAAGGTAAAATGAGAGGGTTTTTGTTCCCTGCTCCCCCTGTGGGGAAGGGGTCTCTGGTCCTCTTGTTGATAGGCTTTGTACCTATAATTTGTTTTCTTGAATGCTCTTCTTTGAAGTTACAGCTTGCTGAACTTCTTTCTTGGCTCAGCTCCCCATCTTTGGCTTCATAGAGTCTGATTCCATCCAGTTTTTCTTCCTCTGCTCAGGAGCCTATGTCAAGGGTTGCTACCAGTCAGCCATCTTCTCAGAATACCGAAAATATAGTTTTTAATAACATGAAAAATGTTTACCTCTGACCACCACCTCTTTCTTGCCCCATCTATCGTCTCCAAGGGCAACCATGGCACTATCTCATTGTCACATCAAGTCCCTTGATTCAGGCTTTCCATGGTTCACACTTATTTGATGGACTTTAAACTGCTCCTTTTATATCCTAAGGTGAATTGCTATACTCACTTCTTTGCACATATCCTCAGTTCTGTTGCTTCTTTCTGGCTTGGTCATGCTTTCTTAATGAAAACACAATCTCAGTAATGTCTGACTCTTAAGAAACATGATTCTACTTCAGTGAGAAAATCACAGCACTCGGAAGAGAATCTCACACTCACACACTTCGTCTACCCATCTTCCTGCATTTGCACCCACATATCTTGCCTTCCTTACTTCCCTGCAGGCAAATTGTCCCTCCCCTGCTAAAGTCCTCTATGTGTGCCACATATCATAGCTTCTTGTCCATTCAAAGGTGCCGCTCCTTTGTCTCCTACACCATCACTTTTCCCCATTCAACTGGATTGTTCCCATCAGCATACAATCAGGCTACACTTACAGTTTAATGGAGGAAAGCCCCCATTTCTTTGCTCTCCTTTGTAGTGGAATGTCTTGAGAGAGCTATCTATCATCATCACCCTATTTCTTTCCTCCTATTCTCCTTTCAACCCACTCCACTCAGATTTGTCCCCCATCCCTCAGCCACAAATACTTTTTTCAAGATAACTCTTGACCTTCTAATTAGTAAGTTCAATGAGTTCAAGTTAGTAAGTTAGTAAGTTCAGCAGTAGCAGCTTTGGATGTGGCTGATCACTCGCTGCTGGTTCACTTTCTTCACTTAGCTTTTCAGACACCATGTTCTCCTCCCCTCTTGCTTCACTGACCCTTCCCTTCCTGTCTCCTCTGTTGGTTCCCCTCCACCCTCTGATCTTAGGCTTATGTTCCCCATAGCCAAGGTTTACTCCTCTTCCCCTTTCAATGACAATTCTTCTCCTGGGCATATCACCAATCTTGTGGTCATAAACGCTATCCACACACCCTTGATACTCAAGTGTACATCTGCACCCCTGACCTGTCTCCCAGCTCTGGTGACCCACTCCATTCCACTGTGGATGTCTAGTAAGAACCTCAACTTCACTGTGTCTAAAACCTAACTCTTGATCTCCCTCCCCAACCAGTAGCTTTTCCCATCTTTCAGTTGATGTTGAGTCTTTATTTTTGTTTTGACTTGTTTTTGAGACAGGATCTCACTCTGTCACCCAGGCTGGAGTGCAGTAGAGTGATCATAGCTTACTCTACTGAGCTAGATCTTTTGGAGCCTCAAACTGCTATGCTTAAGCAATCTTCCTTGCCTCAATGAGCTGACACTACAGGTGCACCACCATGCTCGGCTAATTTTTTCTATTTTTTTTTTTTTTTTTTTTAGAGATGGGGGTCTCTTTACATTTCCCAGGCTGATCTCCATCTCCTGGCCTCAAGTGATCCTCCTGCCTTCACCTCCCAAAGTGTTGAGATTACAGGTATGAGCTGCCACACCAGGCCTGACCCATCTTTATAGTGCATACTTCCTTTTTCCTTCATTCTACTTATCCTATCCAACAGGGAATTCTCTTATCTCTACCTTTAAAATTTATTCAGGACCAAATTCTCTTCATCACCTCCCCTACTGCCTCTGGGTCCAATCCACTGTTATTTCTTGCCTAGATTCCTACAATCACCTTCTATTGGATTTCTTCACTCCTACACCAACATCCATGACCCACTCTTAAAACAAGAGCCAAAGGTACTCTCAGGAAATGTTCTGCAGGTTATTCACTCTTATACTGAGCAGTCTTATAGGGAACCTATGGCATCTGGGCAAAAGACAGAACCACCACTCCCCCAACCCTGCAACCTTGTTCCCATCCTTGCCTCTGACTTTACCTCCTGCCTTTCTTCTTTAATATTGCAGCCTGCTGCTGACCCTCCACTGCCCTTCCTCTGACCTACTCCTCTTTTATCACAGGCCTCCTCTCCTTCCAATAGCTCATATCATCCACTTATGTTTATTGTCTGCCTCTTTATGGCATAGGAGCTCCATAGAGCTGGTGTTTGTTCTTTTTTCTTCCCTATTCTTCTCCAAACACCTAGAGCAGTTCTGCTTGCTGTAGGTGCTAAACAGGTTGAATGAACACATTCATTGAGGCAACTTTCTTGGACCCACTAAACCAACTCTTCTTGAAGTTGTATTTGTCTGCTTGTTAAAAGGCAGATTGGGTCTTACCAGAATTAAGGAAGCAGACTCTCTGGGAGTGAGGAGAGGGCAGTTGCACCTCTAAGTATCTCTCCAGGTCACACATGTCCCTGCTAAATGCCTGAGGACCACATGCTAAACCCCTTACACCCCATGACAGTGGTTTTCAAATTTCCTTTTAGATTTTGAACCCTTTCTTCAAATGTCAGCCTACAAGATCCTAATAGATCAGAGAGATACCATCCCCCCAAAAAGAAAACCTGATTTAAGCCAACAGAGGTGGGCTGGGAGGTCCTTAGAAATTTGTCTCCTTGCAGTGGCCTCTGAAGGACAGGGTTGCTTCCCCAGGGCTTCAAAGAGCACAGCAGAATGAGGACCTGTGGTATAAAGTGTGGCTCAAGGCCTATTTCTTAGGAAATTTTTATTAATATTTATCTTGTACTGACTCAACTTCTCTTTATTAAACTAGACTCTGCTAACATTTAGAAGGACTCCACCCTGAAGATCCCAAAGTATAAAATTTCCCTTTGTAAATACAACTTTCCTCTCTCTGCAACTCCCTCATCTCCACCTGGCCTGTGCCTGACACCAGCCCCTCCCCTCTCTGCTCTCTAACTGTTCTGGCTCTCTTCCCGATAGCCCCTGTTCCTTCTTCAGAGCTGATTGCAGCCCTGGATCACCTTAATTATCTCTTCTCTCCATTTATCTCCCTCAGTCTCCCAAATATTGCTAAAGAAAACGGTACACCCATGTGGACTGGCCCCATTGCAAATTCATGTCTTTGAATTGGGACCATGATCCTGCATGACACCCCACTCAGCCATGAGTCAGTGCCTCTTTCCTTCCCTTCTCTTATGAAGATGACACCCAGGTTTGCTTAAAGCAATAACTCCTTTGCACCTCTTAATAGATAGCATTTCCTTCTGAGTTGGCAAAGAAAACAGAAGCTGTTTGGCACGCATTCCCTCAATTTCCCTCCACTCTTTTACTACCCTCATTAATGTCTTCCCAGTTGCTGTTTTAGAAAAGATGTCCTCACTTCCTTTCAAGAAAATCCCTCCCATGTCCCTCATTCCATATCCCCTTCTCTAGAATGTCCTCTCTATTAAACTTTCTACCTCTTTCTTTCTAGTTTCTATCCTTTGACTAGGAAAAAAAATTCAAAAAGAAAATATGTACAGTAAATACCCTCTTGGCTCTGTGCCTCCTCAAGCTATTTGTTGTTTCACATTCTTTCTATTCATCTCCAAACTTTATGAAAATATTCTAAATGGCTATCACTACATTCTTACCTCTGGTTTACTCCTCCACTGACATAAACTAACTTTTGTTCTTGTCCATTCAAAAAAATGGTTTCTCAAAAATGAGAAATTGTTTTTCTGTTTGGTTCCCATATATGAGTGAGAACATATTTGTCTTTCTGTGCCTGACTTATTTCATGTAACACAATGTCCTGTGGGATCATCCAATTTGTCACAGATGATAGCATTTTATTCTTTTTATGGCTGAATAATATTCCATGGTGTTTTAAAAAGTTGATATCATAGAAGTAGAAAGTGGAATAGTAGCTATCAGAAGCTGGGAAGGGGAGGAGGTTTTCCAAAGAAGTTAGCTAATGGGCACAAATTACAGTTAGACCACCTCCCCTCTCCCAAGAATCCATGGAAGTTCTATGTAACTCTAGTCCTTCGGCCACGGAAAGCAATGACCCCAAGCTGCATCCAGTATTCTCTCCCTAGATTTTGAAATATCCCAGTGATAGACCTTAACCACCTCCCAACCTTGTCCTGCCAGATAATTTGTTTTTGTTAAATTCTTAGTATAAACCCTTTGTCATTTCTGTATTTACTTGATAACACCAAAATGTGTCATTGATGAGGAAGGATAATGTTATGCACCTGTAGTGATATATCTAAATTTGCACCTGTGAATTTTGTATCATACAATATTGTACCAATGAGTCCATCACACCATGTGTGTAGCACTCTGGAAGAACAGGCAAGACTCAGTTATATATATAGATAACATGATCCCACCGAGACAGTAGATTGCATGGCAGCAGTCACAGTATGGCCTGATATATCATACCAAGTTTTTGGCTATGTAATCCTTTATTCTTATGATGAAGATCAAGAGAAGTGGCTAAGGTATTAGATATTTTCTGTGTGAATCAGAGTTTTATTAATTCTGTGCAATTGAAAGAAAAGACGAAATTGCATGCTGAGATGGAGAAGTTTGCATCCCTAACTCCAGATTTCTGATGTGTGTCATCAAGCATCTAATTGTTCTGAATATCATTTTAATAGGTACTATTAAAAGTGAACTTATAAAATGAAGAAATGTTAAAAACAAAATGGGAGAAATGATGGCGTTCTGGTTTAGCCTGTTCTAATCTCTAGAATGGAACCAAGCCATGACGATTACCCACCTTCTGGACTAAGCCTAAGGAAAAACCAATCTGTAGAGAAAGAAGCAGGTTCCCTAGACAAAGACATAGAAGGACTGGTTCATGGTGCCACTGCTTTGCTGAAGCTTGGCTGCATTCTTGTTTTCCTTGTCTATGTAATAGTGTGATCCTTACATCAAATTCCCCTGCAGCCAGAGTTCATTTATTTTACTAAAGTTATCATACACCCTGGTTTGCCTGAGACGGGACTCTTAAATCAGGAGGGCTCCCATTTACTCCATAAAGTATCTTAGTTGACGATAAGTTATATATTGTCCTACTTATAATTTTAAAATGCTAGCCAACATACAAACCACTCTTTCTATTAGATTGAATATAAATTTTTCCTTGGATTCTTCAAAGATAATGCATCATGTAATATAAAAATATCCTTAGTAAAGGCAGCCTCAAGTTCATGGGACTCTTTCTTATTAAGACCCTCCTGTCTTATGCCTCCCATAAATTAATGGTATCACCCCAAGAACTATGTAGCAAAATACTTCTGGGAATGTATGTTTGGGATGCCTATTAAAAGAGATGAATGCTAGATATCCAATACTCTCACTCTCATGAACATGCCTTAGTCAAGGGTGGGGGCTGTGGAGGCAATAGCAGTGGCTGGATTCTAAGCATATTTTGAATGCATAGCCCATTGGTGCTGCTGGTGGATTAGATATGAAGTGTGAGGGGGATAATATGAAAAATGACTTTAATTTTTGGCTTGGATGGTAGTGTCATTTACTGAGCTAGAGAGGAACAAGTTGGAGAAATGAAAGCAAAAATTCTGTTGTGATCACTTTTATTGGTGATAACCTATGTAATTCCCAAGTGAAACTGTTCCCTAGGCAATTGGAGTTCATTGGAGGGTGAAGATGGATAGATGATAGGAGATAGATAGATAGATAGATAGATAGATAGATAGATAGATAGATAGAAAGAAAGAAAGGATTGGCTTATAGAAGGTACCTAAAATTATGAAACTGGATGAAATCACCTGGGTAAAAAGTAAATCTGGGCTCAGGGCCCATAGCTCAGTGTTTAGGGTGCCAGCCACATACACAGAGGCAGGCAGGTTCAAACCCGGCCCCGGCCTGCTAAACAACAACTGCAACAACAACAACAAAAACAGACAGACATTTTGGCGGTCACCTATAGTCCCAACTACTTGGGAGGCTGAGGCAAGAGAATCACTTAAGCCCAAGAGTTAGAGATTGCTGTGAGCTATGATGCTACAGCACTCTACCCAGGGTGACGCAGTGAGACTCTGTCTCCAAAAAAAAAAAACAAGAAAGAAAGAAAAGAAAAGAAAGTAAATCTGGAGACATAGAGAACCCAGCATCAAAACATGGGTGTTCCCCACCATTAGAGTTTGAGGAAAGGAATAGCAGCCAGCAAAGGTTAAGCATGAATGGTCCTTATGGTCCACTCCTAAGTATATATCTAAAGGAAATGAAATCAGTATTGTGGAATACTGCACAATGGGAGTGATGTCTGCACTCCCATGTTTATTGCAGCACTATTTACTATAGCCAAGATGTAGAATCAACCACACGTCCAACAATGGATGAACGGATAAAGAAGATATGGTATATATACGCCTCCAAATGCTATTCACCCTCAAAAATAACAAAGCCTTGTCATTTGCAACAACATTGATAGACCAAAAGACATAATGCTAAGTGACATTAGCCAGGCACAGAAATACAAATATTGCATGATCTCACTCATATGGGGAATCTTAAAGAAAAATGGACATCTTACAAGTAAAGAATTGAAAAGTGATTACCAGAGACTGCATAGTAGAGGAGAAAGGGGAGGACCGAGAGAAGCTGGTTGGTCAATGAGTACAAAGTGACAATTAGAGAGGAGGAATAAGTTCTGGTGTCCCACTGCACAGTAGGGTAACTATGGTTGACAGTAAGGCATTGTAAGTCATAAAATAGAAGAGAGACTTTCAAATATTCTTACTACAAAGAAATGATAAATGCATGAGGCAATGGATATGCTAACTGCCTTAATTTGATCATTATACAACAGATACATATCAAAACATCAGATTGCACCTCATAACTATGGGCAGTTACAATGTCTCAGCTAAGAATTAGTTATTACTATTATTTTTTAAAGAAGATATTAAGTACAGACTGTAAAGTGTTTTGGATTACCTAAGTGTTCATGGGATGGAAGTTTAATCATTATCAATGATACATTAATGCACTTTTTATTTTCACAAGTCCTCATGCTTTCTTTAGATTTGCTTTGAGTTAAATAAAATAAGACTTTTTCTTGAAAAAAACATGAATGAGTGTTCAGTAAGAGAAAAATAAAACCAGATAAGTATGATATCATGTAATTAAAAAAGTAACCAACTGTTAAAGTGGAGGAAACGGTTTATTATCACAAAGTGTCTGAATGTTTAACTGTAGTTCTTCATTCTTGAATACCGGCTGGCATAAATTATCTTTAAATTAATGCACTGAACCTGTCACTTCCAGGAGAGCAACTCAGTCTTGCAGGCAATGATAAAATTTGAACTTTCTAGATAACATTAAAATTTTGGAAAACTTGTACCCACCACCATGAATCTGGTGGCTTATCAATACTTAAAGCAGTTTTTAAATGAGGTTGGGATTGATATTCAGGAATGTTATTTTACTTGTATTGTAGGTAAAACAAGTCATTTTAGAAGATATGAATAACTCAATAAACCAACAATTTCAAAATGATCAATAAATGATGTATAGGCAACATATAATCAGACACATAGGCCTCTACAATAGAATAAAATAGACTGTCCCCAAATACACACTCACATGTATGATCAAATGATTTTTGACAAGGGTACCAATACTACTCAATGGGGAAAAAAAAATGGTGCTGAGAAAATTGGACATCCATATACAAAAGAATGAAGATGAATTTTACGTTGGAACATATACAAAAAAAACCTCAAAATTCATCAAAGATCTAAATGTAAGACCTAAAACTATAAAACTCTTAGAAAAAAACTTAGGAGGAAAACTTTATGACATTGGATTTAACAAGGATTTCCCAGATATGACACAGAAAGTACAGGAAACAAAAATAAAATTAGATAAATTGGACTACTTCCAAATGAAAAACTTTTGTGCATCAAAGGACACTATCAGCAGAGTGAAAAGGCAACCTATGCAATGGGAGAAAGTATTTGCAAATCACATATCTGAAAAGGGGTTAATATGGAGAATATATTTTAAAAGCCTACAATTCAAAAACAACAAAATTTAACTTAAAAATGGGAAATAATTTGAATAGACATTTCTCTAAAGAAAATTTACAAACAGGAAAGAAAAAAAAAGTATGAAAAAAGTGTTTTGGCTCTTTTAGAATTTATCTATCAGGTTTTCTGGTCCTTGCCAGAAGAGCTCATAAAAATAAAAAATAAAAAACAATGAAAAGATGCTCAATATCATTAATTACTAGGGAAATGCAAATCAAACCACAATGAGATATCACTTTACACTCATTATTAGTATGGTTACTATTAAAAAGTAAAGAATAGAAAATAACAAGTGTTGATAAAAATGTGGAGAAACCAGAACCCTTATACAGTCTTGATGGGATTCCAAAATGATGCAGCCATTATAGAAAACAATACAGCAGTTCCCCAAAAGATTAAAAATATAATTACTATAGAGCCAGTAATTCCACTCTTAGGAATATACTAAAAGGAATCAGACGGAAGTATAGATACTTATATACCCATGTTCACAGCAACAACAGTAGTCACAAGGTAGAAACAACTTAAGTATCTACCAACTATCTGTTGGTAGATAAAGAAAATGTAATGAGGGCAGCACCTGTGGCTCATCGAGTAGGGCGCCAGCTTCATATACCAAAGGTGGCGGGTTCAAACCTGGTTTCGGTGGAACTGCAAAACAGAAAAATAGCTGGGCGTTGTGGTGGGCGCCTGTAGTCCCAGCTACTCGGGAGGCTGAGG